>JAPDFJ010000047.1:0-180470 GCA_027569595.1 Penicillium sp. G339 | reverse complement strand
CCCCCCCCCCCCCCCCCCCCCCCGTTTTCCCCCCTTTCGAGGACAAACGAGTTATCTTGTGTTTGTGTTTTTTCTTGTTTTTTGTGTTCTTTTTTAAAATTTTTTTTGTTTTAATTCTTTATATATTTTAACTTTTTTTTTTTGTTTTTTTTTAATTTTTTTTTTAAATTTTTTTTTTTTTTTTATTTTTTTTAAAAAAAAAAAAAAAAAAAAAAAAAAAAAAAAAAAAAAAAATTTGAACTAACAGGAGCCATTATCTTGGTAGACCGGCCAAATGCCCTGGCTCGACAAATTGTTGCACAAGAATTTCTTCGTTGGCTATATCGCCGGCCTTTTCTCGAAACAAAAGGTGTCGCCGGTTCTGAGATTCGCTCTTGATAGGATAGCAGAGCGCAAGATGGCTCGAAAAAATCGCCCTGAAAGCAAAGGTCAGGAGAGGGATTTCTTGTCGCGATTCCTAGACATTCAGGATAGTCGTCTGGATATTCCTGACTTGTGAGATTATACTTCACCTTTGCTCATTCTAATCACTTTGCTAATGAGGTCTTGTAGTTGGATTTTATCTTGGTGCCAACAAAACGTCCAAGCTGGTTCCGATTCTACCGCAATCACACTGACCTCATTGATTTACCACCTCATGAAGAACCCAGAGTCAATGAACAAGCTAATTGCTGAATTGGACGACGCGAACCTTCCATCACCAGTTCCCTGGGACATTGCGCACAGGCTTCCTTACCTTGACTCTTGCATTAAGGAAGCTTTGAGGATGACCCCGGCAATAGGCATCCCTTTGGAACGGGTGTCTCCACCAGGGGGGATAGAGTTATCTGGACAGTATTTCGAGTCTGGAACTATCCTCGGTGTAAACGCTTGGGTTGTGCACAGAAACAAGGATGTATTTGGGGCAGACGCTGCAGCCTGGAGACCGTCGCGGTGGATCGAAGCAAGCGAGGAGAAGAGGAAGGAGATGGAGAGGACACAGTTTGCAGTAAATTCTTACACATTTCTACTACCTGTCACTTGTTGATAAATACTAACGCCCGTTCTATTAGTTTGGAGGGGGATCTAGAGTTTGCCTTGGAAAAAATATCTCGTATTTGGAGATGTACAAGGTCATTCCTGAACTGCTCACCAGATTCAAAGTATGTGACTTGATCATGAATCTAACCACTCTGTCGGTCAAAATATGCTAATAGTTTGACCACTAGTTTGAGCTCACAGCCCCACAAAAAGAATGGTCATTGAAAAATGGATTCTTCACCTACACGAAAGGTGTTGAAGTCACAATCCGAAGAAGGTAAGACTGGACAATAAGAGTCGATATGTGCAAGGGTTATGAGGGAGAACCACTGTAGAAAGACACGACCAGCTTTTTATTATGTACTACGGTACCCTAAATTCAACGACACCGACCCATTGTAAATACAGAATCACATTCAGAAACAGAGGAGCGGGACCAAAAAAAAAAAAAAATATGAAATGCAAAAACAGGAAAAGAAGAAGAAACATATTTACAGAATCAAGTCCGAAAATATTAAGCTACCTGCTTGTTTTCACTGAGACCGGCGAGCCATGAAGTAGGTTAGCAGGTTGAGTGAACCCTCTCCGGCCGGCTGTGTGAGTTTCTGGACGCGGTCAAGTCCGAACTTGAGGTTCAGGAGAGTGCACAGCTCAGTGGCCTGCTTCCGCACACCTGGCCGGGAGTGATTGAGCTGTTGGCTGACCACGGCCCCCACACTGGCGAGGACCTCGTCGGAGATGTCATCAGTTCCTTGTGCAAGTGCCTGATGCATGGTGGAGAGTCCCAAAATGATCGATCGGTAAGCTCCATCGCTGTTCGCATCCGCTCCCTGATCTAATCCTTGCAGAACGCCATTGATGGAGATCGGGGTCGAGACCAAGGTGACCAGCTGCTCTGCAACCTCTTCCAGGCAAGTAACAAAGTGCGAGTTGGATTCGTAGTGCTGGCGAGCCCTAATTAGGGAAGCCATAGCTGGGATGTCGTACTTGTGGAACATCTCGCTTGTTCGGATGAGCATGGAGCGGATCGTAGCAAGAATCTGAGTTTTCACGTCATGGTCCTTGCGGTTGATGGGGGCAGACTCGAGTTCGTGCAAAAGAGCCCCAAGAATTGCATAGTAATCCTTGTCTTGAGAGATAAGTTCCTCGCCGTGATATTGGAAAAGTCCTTGCAGCTTTCGGTAACCAGAAATGTCCATGGTCTTCGAGCCAATCCGGCTGAGTGCCTTGGGGAGCATCTCTCTGGCGTTGGCAGGGTCCTTCGATCGAGGACTCGGGCTTCGATGCTTTTCTGCCCACTTACGACTGCGGCGCAAGGTTTCCTCTCCTGTTGACTGAGCCGTGGATTCAAAAGAGAGTTGCCTCGGTTCCACGCTTCTAGCTATCGATTCATTCGGCGATACTTCCTCCAGTGCCCCGGGCTTGGCTGCAGACCGAGGAACTGTTGTGTATTCAAGGACTTTGTTTTGGACGGTGGCATTCTCATTATTGGGGCTTTTCTCGGCAATGGCCTCCCTCGGTGATTCCTGTGGTAACATAGAGCTCATCCCCGTCCCCTGTTCAGAAGGTGTGGCTTGAGAGCGATTCCTTGAGGGCGAAGGGCTAGCTCGAAGGGGCGTTCTCCGAATCGGTGATTGGAATTGGGGTTCAATAGAAACGGAATCCTTGGCCGAACCCTTGTGAGGAGTCAGATCAATAGAAGAGTTCTTTGCCGGCGTCTCCAAACCAGCCGGGGCGTATGACACTATATCCTCTGCTGAGGCATTTCCATCACCGGTCTGGCGCGGTGTTCTCACTGGAGACCTTGTCGAAGATCTTGCTGGCGACTTTCGTGGCGTGAAATGCTCAACGGGCGCAATTTCAGAAGCGTCGGCTTCGGCAGCCACAGGGGTGTCAGGATCCTCATAGATAATCATTTGTTCGGGTTGAGCCTTGGAGACAGGTTCTGGTTCTGGTTCAGGCTCCGGGTCCGAGTGGTGAAGTGGCACAGCGGAATTCAGTTTGGGGGTGGTTGGAGAAGGCGCAGTGACGGGCTCTTCTGGAAAAACGGGCTCTTCTAGATCTGCGGAAACGTGATCTTCTAGAGAAAGAGGCTGCAATTCTTCAACAGCCTCTGGGGCGGCGTCTTGATTACGGTCAAGCTGCTGGTGATTACGAGACGACGGTTGTGATGCTGGAAGGGGCGGGCTCTCCAATACAACAGGTGCTGGCTCATCCCGCTCGTCTGATACACTCAGCGAATCAGACTGCGCATTATGCAGTGAATGTTGGTTTGCGATGCTATCGTCCGAATTGCTTCGGCCATGGCTGGCCGCGATGAGGTCCCCATGAGACTTTGACTTAGAGAGATCTAACTTCTTAGGTTTGCCCCTTGTAGTTCCGGTCTGAGCGGCCTCATGAGGCCGAAGGCGAGGAGCAGCAATTGGCTTTGAGGAGGGCGTCGAGGCCTTAGATCTTACAGATCTCGGGGAACTAACCGGTGTCTTGCCAGACGACTGGGCTGCTCTAGAATTTGGCCGAGATGCGTAAGGATCTGCAGTTGCGGGACGGCTTAATTCAGCTCGTCGTGGTTTCATGGCAGGTCGCATGGGGGCGGAGGACAGGGAAGAGAGAGGAGCGCCAGTTGGGACTGTTCTCGCAGTTGATCTGGAGGGCTCTGACGCCTTGGTATCGGTGAAGGTGGGCTGAGCAGACTCCGGACGAGAAGGCATGTGAGCTTTCTTTTTGGCCGCAATGGCTTCTTTCAGCGCCGAGCGACCGGCCCCGGGACCGCTGGCACTCTTACCAGGCGATGCGGATGCCTTCTGAGTCGCATGAGGGTTCGATGGGTCCTTCTCCAACAAATTGCGTGACTTGGCATCGAGATCAGACAAAATCACATTTGCCCTCTCTGGCCATACGCCGAAGAATGTCCAGAAAGTACTGCGTACTGCCTCTCGTACGCCGGGATTGGCGTCAGCAAGACCCTTTCTGAGGGATTTCTCAATAAGGTCCAAGCCACCTCCATGTTCAACCGTGCTCTTATGGTGAGCCTGTCGAGAAATCAAGGTTCGTAACCATCCGGCAGCATATAGGCGCAGCTGTAAGTTTTTGTCTTGAGAGGCCCAGTGAACGTGCTGGAGGATTCGAATATTGAAAGTCACATTTCCGATGACGGCGTCGACTGTAGCATTCCCGTTTTGTGATGCAATCTTCTTCAGAGATCCGGACAACTTCATCAAGTTCTGCATCATAATCTCGACCATCCCGTCGAGTTTTGAGCCACAGGTTTGTGCGATGTCTTGGATCAGAAGACAGCCGGCACTAGACAGCGTAGTTCTCAGGGAATGCACAACCTTGAAAATTCCGTCCAGAAGGCTCTTTACAGCCTGTATGAATGACTGGGAAAAGTCATGGGGCGCGTTTCCGTGAGTGAGCTTTCGGAGAAGGATAACACTTTTTTCACGTTTCATCCAGTTATCCTCGGACTCTTTGCCTTCAAAGCAATAGGAAATATCCCGTACAGTATCTTCAATGTCTCGAGGCGATGAAACCAGGAAGGGCTCAATGCCATCATCCTCCGGAAGGGCCTTCCGGGTACTGGGTGCGGCGGATGGGGTCTTGGGTCGACTAGGGGCTTCTGGGGGACCAGGCGTTGATCGATCTTGATGGCCTCTGGATGAGCCCGGTCGGTTTCGCGACTCGTGTTCTGCGGTACTGTCAGATCCGTTGCTAAATATTCGACATGAACCCAAGGTAGTCAAACTGACCATCATCATGTATATCAACGGCATGTGAACGAGACATGACTGAAATCGGGCGTTCGGCGCGGGAGATAGGCCGAGTTGAGCTCTCCGGTTCCCCTGAACCAAGGCCGATGCTCGACAAGATGGCGCTAGCAATCGATTTTCTCACCCCGCGGGCCACAAGTTGTTTTTGCAGATCGGACTTGGCCCTTGCAGAGCCATTTCTAAGTCACGCTGTTAGTACCTACCAATTCAAGTCGACCGGAAGACAGTTCTCGCATACCTGAACAAATCCACCACAACTGATCTAGCCGTATCTCGAACAGCACTGTCGGCATCTTCTAAGCACGCAACCAGTGAAGGCACGTACTGCCGGAATAACAAACCGTGATTCTTAGTCATCTGCAAGATCTCTATATTAGAATGAATGACAGATATTGATGGTTCAGTGAACGCACAGTTGCCAACCAGATGATGCTCATTTCTTTGGCCCTTGGGTTCTTGCCCACTAAAGAACAGTCCAGCACATAGTATTCTACTTCGCTGCTTGCGTGGGACCAAAGCTCAGTGAATATGGACGCAGACTGCGCTCGCACACGTTCTTTGTGATCTCCCAGTCGCTCCAACAGTACCGGATAGAAGTTCTGCGCCTGGCTGACAATCCATTGTTGCTGATCCTGAATCGCAAGACGCTTCAAGAAATGGCCCAGAGTGGAAAAGCCGGCGCTAGCGACTGAGTAATGCTGAGAAGTGATCGCAAGTCGTAGAGTATCAAAAATGGTTATAATTGCGCCGTCGGGGACATTTTTCTGCTTGATATCGGATTTGATGGCGGTCAGATGGGCGACTCGTGAGTCAATAGAGACGTTTGGGTTTTTGAAGACCGCCAGGAGTTCCGCAGCCTTTGCCTCCATTTTGGGCGCCGATGAGGAGATATCTGCTTATTTTACAAGCAAATCATAAGAGGCACCACTTGCGACGTCGTGATGGATGAAGCCGGGGAGCTTCGGTGCGTGAGGGGGAACAATCGAGATGCGGACGAGAAATCGGGCGAGAAGGGTCAAGTCGGTTTTCGCGGTTGCCTATTGCAAGAGATTAGCCGTTACCTTCAATATATTGGCTCGGCCGCCCCAGGTGAGTGTTGACAGAAGTGAATCAGTAGTCGTCTGATCCACGGGGATCGCGATCGGCAGGTTCAGGTTGTGGCCACGGCGCAGCCAAACACAGGAAGACAGGCAAGAATGTGTCCCGAGGGGCGGGGAGTGCAGCAACGCAGCGGTTGAAGGGATGACAGTCATATAATGGCACCTACCTGGGCTGTATGAAGTCGAAAGCGCAGCGCAAAGGGTGGATGGTGGGATGTTGACGAAAGCGAGGGAAAGTCGGAAAGTCGGAGAGAGCAAGGGGCGATAAGCGCGGATAAGCGCGACTCCACAATGGAATGGATTCGACGCGAGGATCAAATAGACCTCATGGAAGCAAAGGGGCCAATGGGTCTCGAGAAGTAGATGTAGATCTCTGAGAGATATATCTCGGAGAGGGTATCCTTAAGGTTTCCCAAGGTTGGCTTGCCAATAAGGTGTGGTTGGGCGCAGAAGTGTCCCACGGGCCAGCCCAATCCCCCGCGTGGTTTGTTTATTGCCGTCGCAAGGGCAACCGTTAAGAACACAATGGTGGTTACAGGGTTGCCAGTTGTTAGTTCACTTTGTCTATAACTATAATAGTATTCTAATTCACTAGGGTCCGAATCATCAACTCTGATCATGACCTCTTATCTTTGTTTTTGTTGTTTTTTTGTTTTTTCTGATATATGGTCGGTTCTGGTCGGCTATCCAATGATGTCATGTGATCGGTCAGGGTTACTGAGAGATAATACTGCTACTACCTATAGGTAGTACCGCCTCTATGGATAATTCAAGCATTTAGGACTCAGTGGAAGCTTGCTACCAAGGCCCAGGCTTACACCCAGTTAGGAGACATGGAGTAAAGTGTCAGAGATAAAAATTAAATGTGGAGTCTATTATGGAACACGAAAGCACTTGCAGAGATATATATCCCTAATTTGGATGCAGAATTCAGTGCATGGACCCAATCAAGAATCTAAACAAGGTATTCGCATAATGTAGAATCAGTCACCACGCCTAGATCATCTCATAATTTCTTCAAGATGCAAGTCGAGTTGACTGGCATCCAACGAACCGATGGGGCGGAGGCCAAGTGGAGCGGCGGCGAGCAGCTCCCCACCTTCCGCATCGCCTTGTTGATCGCGTTTCAGCACTGCCAGTGCCAGTTCCTGGAGACTCGGAGAATCGAGAATCGGTTCCAATCTGACTTGACTTCTCATTTTCCTGCTGGAACTTACTAGCACTGAAGCCCTCACCAGTAGGCGGCGATGACTGAACTCTCCATGACTACTACCGCCCCCGCAGCTCCATCCGCAATCCCCAAGCCTGACGCGGGGCTGGAGGCTGATAATACAGAGCACAAGGCAGAGCAGGCGAAAGACAAAAACGGCTTGAAGGGGAAGGTCATGAAACCGAAGTTACGCCTCCACGCCGAAGAGCTTCGTCACCCATCATCAACCTCTTTCTTCACTCTCGTCCCCGATGTCACCTCGACACTCGACTTTGCCCTCGACAACATCACTAAATACCTCTACACATCTCCGGAGAGAAAACCCAAACCAGCTCAAAGGAACAAAAAGACAGTCTGGCCCTCTTTCAATCCCTCGGTTCCACCCACTCGCTCCGTCACGCTCTTCCTCCGTGACTTCGGCGGCGTCGCCTACACAACCGGGACTGAGCTCGATAATGACCATAAGGAAATCCATCTCTCCCTTCCCTATATCAAGCATTGTACAACCCTCGCGGATCCAGTCCGGGAGCTGGCCGGGGTCCTCACCCATGAGCTCGTACATTGTTATCAACATACCAAACCATCCACTACCGAGAATGACGCCAAAAAGATCCCCCATCCACCGGGAGGACTGATTGAAGGCATTGCGGACTTTGTGAGACTAAAAGCGAACTTGGATCCACCACATTGGAAGAAGCCGCAATCGGCATCGGAGCGGGCGTCCAATTGGGATGCCGGATATCAACACACGGCGTACTTTTTGGCCTGGATCGAGGATGTATGGGTGGGCGAGGGTGCGATTGGTATGTTGAATGACCGATTACTGAGGGTAGGATATGTGGGAGAGGAGAAGGAGAAGTCGACATCTGGTGAAGTCGGGTTCTGGAGGGGTCTTTGTGGTATGGAAGTTGCAGAGTTGTGGGCTGAGTATGGCCGATTTCTTGATGGCAGTCCCCGTGGCGAGGATGACCAGAAGGCTGGTGGTAATTGGGAAGATGAGATTCTCAACCCGGAATGAGGGATGGCACTCATAGTACCACAGATCTATGTATCTCGACCTCCGTTGAGATGAGACAATGAGTATATATATCCAAAATTTGGATTGATGGTAGTGAAGGAATATTCCTGGTTTGGTTATTACGGACACTGTACGATGGTAGCGGTGATCAGCAACTCCAGTCCCGCAGTCTTCATCCTTGGAGGTTCTCGCGAGGGCACTACCCTAGGCATCATGACGGTTTCTACGCATTTCCGACGAGGCAAAATGCAAAATGCAACAAAAAATAAATAATGAACAATGAGACTGATATTCCTAGGCCAGGTAGCATTGCCAGGTGATAAGCTCTCAGCTCCAGGCACGATACGGGAAAACGTGGTCACTGAGGTATATTATATCCTTATAACATAAGCTCTAGACAAATGCAGTCGGCAAATGTTACACCAAGGAAATGAATTAAGATCTAGAAAGATTTTGATTGTTGTAGTACATATAATAATAGGAGGGCACCTCTATATACCAGTGTTGAGGCCAGTGGCGTCGATCGACCCTCATTTTGACCGATTTCTACCTTGAGAGGGGTGTGGCCGAATAAAACAGGAGAAAATGCGAGAAGACAAAGTAAACGAAGAAAATTCCAGGAAAAGAAGACACCGGATGAATCGAAAGAACCAGAATTCCTATACTGTACAGTATCCAGTCATGCAAAAGACAGAAGAAATGAGGTTTTCTCTCTGGCCTGCGTCCCATGCGAAATCATAGCACACCGGAAAAGATGGCAAACGTGGGACAATAAAAAAGACATGAGAGAAGATGGATTGCGCACCTTCGGTCGGGGGTAGCTTTTATCGCCGCGTTTGTTAGACGATCACCTCGCCCAAGTCAATATGGGCGGGCTTCCACGGGGCAGCACCCTCCTCCTCCATGGAGCTAGGGACACGCGGGTTGACCGGGCTGTAGAGGTACCATCCCTTCAGGGCAGCGAGGGCCGCACGCTCACGGGCCTCAATCAGACTGGCGCCAGCGCCCTCGCCCAGCTTATCCTGACCAGAGAAGATACCGACCACAAAGACGGGGTGTCTGCTCAAACGACCGGTCTCGCTGATGATCTTGGCAACGGGAGCCTCGAAGTTTTCGCGGGCACATAGCCTGGCCAGGTCACGCGCAGGCTGAGAGAAGTGGAACAGTTCGGAGATCTTGAGTTGCCGGGAGAGGATGTGTTGCTCGAAGAATCGCTTGGCGGCCGGGCGTCCAGCGTGCAAGTAAATGGCACCCATGACAGCGCGGACGAAGGTGGAACTGGCAGTCTCGAATGTGATACCTTGGCCCGAGGCCGCAGGCTCCGTGATCGCGTCACCAAACTCGTTGTCGTAGAAGATCTTTGAAGAAACAGTCATCCTCCACCCCTTTTGATCGGCATACGGCCGTGAGGACTTGTTTTTCGAGATTTCCTCCACGGTGGTTCCGGGATCAACTCTCTTAAATTGCAGCACACCAGGATCCACTTCACCACCGGGCACTGTAGCATGCTCGACACCCCATTCCTTCGAAATCGCGGTGAGTGTTTTGGGGCCGACATAAGCATACATGGCGGCAAAGGTCACGCTCAAGGGCAGACGGGGATAGTTGCAAATGAGGTGTTCGGAGGTATATTGGGCAAGGAGGTCGTGGCCGAGAGTAGCCAGCGATTCGTTGTTGAAGTCGGCATTGCGGTCTGCGGAGGCATCGACCAATGTCCGTGCTAGGGTTTGAAGGGGTAATCGGGAAGGTAGGTAAAGTCGAGCGTGAAGGGCAGCGAGTTTAGCGGACTTGGTCGCGGCTGCGACTGGGGGAGAGGGATATTGCAGTTCCGCCTTTCGTTTGTGAGCACGTCGGAGCTGGCGCATCACTTCTGGGTCTTGCAAGCCGGCATCTGCGATATCATTCGGTGTCGAAGATTCGGATTGAATCTCGGATTGAAGCGGAGATGCAGTGGATTGGAGTCGCAGTCCGGTAGAATAGAGTTGTTGATGCAGTCGATTATTAGTCCGAGCCCGCGGCGAAAGAACAGTGCTGCTCCATCGTTGGAGGTGCAGCCTCTTCATCTGGACGACTGTCGAATGAGAACGCGAAAGAAACTCAAAGGGAAAGAATAGGCCACGCCACGTCAATGAGAACGGGTTTGGGGTAGAGCGGCCAATTCACGGGGAGCGTCGAAAATCGAAAGAGAAATTGCTCGGCGGTCACGGGATTCGCTGAGAGTCGTGTGAGCAGCCGCTAGTCTCTATTGGGGATTAGTGGCTTGGCGGTTGACTTCGTGAAGCCGCTTCAGCCCGCGCTTGACGATGACAGTCTAGCCCGTCCTTCATTTGCTCTCCTACAACCCCTTCAATTACATCTCAATCACAATGGGTGGAGGTGGAAAGATCCCGTGAGTCTTGTTTGGTCTCCCGCAGACATTGACAGTGGATGCTAACGGATTTTGCGGTGCAGGTACCCCAAGGAAGTCTGGTCCCCCGCTGGTGGTTGGTACGCCCAACCGGCCAACTGGAGGGCCAACACTGCCATTATGGGAGCCTTCGTCGTTGGCATTGCGGCCGTTGCCTTCAGCATCAGTGCCGACCGAGAGCACCGCGATAAGATGCCCGAACCCGGCAGATTCTTCCCCAGCAGATAGTCAGTCATTCCCGACCTTTGCATGCTCCGGCAACCCCTATACTGACCCCTGTGTCTTGCATCTTTAGCTGGAGCCGAGAGATTCGCGAACACGAGAAGCAGAAGGCTGCCCAGAACCCGCAATAGGTGACGCCCGCGGCTCGGATGACCGTGGAGTGGAGGATTCCTGGCGTGGTGGAACATTTTCTTACTCTGTTTTTTTACTATCATATCCATCATTCCCTGGATGTACGACCATAGAGGGGCGTTCCTCAATCAACCATTGATCAATTGGTCAACAGGTGTCTCTGGGGAGACTCTTCCAATGTTCTAAATAATCGCTTCGTGTACAGGTGGACCCGTTTAGAGAACTCAGACTGATTCCACAATTCCTTGCCATCATTCGACTCCGAGATCTGCGGAACACCAATCTGCTCCACTACAAAACCGGCTGCAACAGTGGCACAGATGAGGGCCTTGGGCATATCCTGCCGCCCAACCCAGGAAACCATGCCTTCTTGCCATCCCTTGGAGTGCGAGAGAACAGAGTCGATAACCTCGAAGGGCTCCCGGCCGGCGGTCACCATTCCTTGGGCTAGCGCGCCGAGGAACGAGTTGCCCGCCCCGGTTGGATCGATTACAAGCGTAGCACCTGAAGTATCGGGTTGATGATAGGCCGGGAGCCAGATTTCCTGGGCTCTCGAGTAGGCGTAGCTCCCTTCTTTCCCAGCTCGAATAACAAGGCAGCCATCGCCAGTGGGACCGATTCCGGAGTCAATGATTCTCTTGACCAGTCGTCGGCTTGCGTCATTATCCGTAGCCCATCCAGGCTGTTCAAACATCATGCCCAGCTCGAGATGATTGGGGCTCACGATATCCACCACCCGATTAGCAGCGAAGAACTTCTCTTGCTCCTCTGGTGTGCAGAGATCAGGCACCGGTTCCCATACAAAAATAGGCCGCTGCGAGGCATATGGAGTGGAAGGAGCACGGCCCGTTCGTTGTAGATTATCCCGCCGTTGGAGGATATCATGTACAATTGAGATGCAGCGTGAGGGCGAGCAAACCATGTGAAAAGTTCGCGACCAGACCTGTGTATCAGAAAGCATATGAGGCTCTAGTCTCAACTTAGGAGTGAGGTACTTGAAATCTGAGATCTTTGTTAATTATGTACGGTCCGCATCGAGCAGCGGCATAGAACCATACCTCGCTTCTCGTCTGGATGGTATCCATTCCAGGCTTTCGTGGTCAGCCTGCTGTGGTCTTCTCTAATCACACAATCTGTGCCCCACGACTTGATTGCGGCCAGAGTCTCTGGCGGGAAGTCGGATCCAACATCGACAATCCAACTGACAGCACGACCATGCGCCGAGCCTGCCACTAAACGGGCACCTACAACCGCAAAGGATGCGGCTCCTCCAAGGATATTCTTGACGCCTGGTCTTGAGCCACCGAAGTCGATATCGTCTGCGCAGGCAGAAACAGTAAGTGATTCGAACGGCTATGCGGGGTCTTCGAGGACTGAAGATAAGCATACCAAGAATAAACATCCCCAAGGTACAGAAGTCGACTTGGTCCGGTTGGGTTAAGGCATCTTCATTGTGGGCCATGGTTTGGTAGAAACAACGTTTCAGAAGAGACCAATGGCCAAAAAGAAAGGTATGAAGCGCATCTATCAAATCGATCGGGCAGAGATGGGAGGTGGACAAAGCCGGTAATTGAAGTACCAAAGATACCAAGTAACGTCATCAGGCGCCGCCTCCGCCCGCGTAACGTACATACAGTACTGCCGACAGCTCGGGGCCTCAGGAGCTACCGCCAGGCCCCCGTTCTGAACGATCAACCTTCTACTTTCCACCCCGTCTGCTACTCTGCTACTCTGAGGACTTGCCAGGGATACGGCGCATTTGCAGCACTGTCCACCTCGGTTTCATCTGCCTATTCAACGGGCCTACCCCTTTCTCTCAGTGTCCAACTCCTCTCCCAGCTCCTTTGAGCAACGTGTTGCCTGTCATGGCGAGCGGAAGCCACATGCATAATTTCACCACCCTCATCAAGCGGTACGTATACTCCTGACTGGCAAACTGTTGCTTCAAGGAATACTCCGGCCGGCATTTCAATTCTGTCCAAGCTGTACCATGCATACCCTGGCGACTTGGCTGACGGTAGACCCTTAACAGGCTCGAGGCGGCGACCTCACGCTTGGAGGATATGGCGATGTCTCTAGATGACCCCAACGCCTCGAAAAGCATGAATGGTTCTGCGGCCACAGTTCCAGCGACCCCTGAAAGTTCCAAGCCCCCACCACCTCCGCCCGCAGCTCCTGCTGCACCGCAAATCCCGCCACAGATTCAAGACTTCGACGCATTAATCAAGGGAGACGTTCAGAACTTTGTGAAGCTGGGTGAAAAGATCGGTGGCCTGGTGGAAGAACAGGTGAGGCTCACAAGCGTGGCAATCAATTGAGAATCATGACTAACGAAGATACATCAATAGTCCAAAGCCGTTCTGCAAGCATTCGAAGCCGAGCGTACCTACCTTTTCGTCGCAACCAAGGCGAAGAAGCCTGAGCCTCATCCCATTGAACTCATGACAGATCTTCACAAGGCATCGGACAGCATCAACAACATCCGAGAGTCGAACCGTGCTTCTCCGCTGTTTAACCACCTGAGTGCTGTCGCGGAGGGCATTGTTGCTCTGGGCTGGTTCTTCGAGACTAAGCCCGCGGCCTTTGTCGAGGACATGATTGCTGGTATTCAGTACTATGGAAACAAGGTTCTGAAGGACTTCAAGGAGAAGTAAGTTTCTATCCCTTGTGAGCCAGGGTATCGACACTTAATTAACCCTTTGACAGGGACCGAACGCATGTCGAGTACATTCAAGCATACTACCAAAACTTCAAGGGCCTCTCTGCCTTCCTCAATAAACACTATCCCACGGGCTTGACCTGGAACAATGAGACCGGGGTCGATGCCCTGGAGGCGCTCAAGCAGATCAAGGGTGGCCCTGCCCCCGCCGGCGCTGGCGCCGTCCCTCCTCCCCCTCCCCCTCCCCCCGTCCCATCTGTGAATGTGCCCGGTGGTGGTGCACCTCCGCCACCCCCTCCACCGGGTATCCCCCCGGCCCCTGCCCCAGCTGCCCCAGCTCCAGACATGTCTGCCGTCTTTGACCAGCTCAACCAAGGCGAGGCGATCACCTCTGGCCTGCGCAAGGTTGACAAGTCGGAGATGACCCACAAGAACCCAAGCCTTCGTGCCGGCTCCACTGCGCCTGGAGGCTCCAGCGCTGTCCGGGGCAAGTCACCTGCACCTAACAAGAAGCCCAAGCCCGAGAGCATGCGTGCTCGCAAGCCGCCCCGCAAGGAATTGGAAGGCACCAAATGGCTGGTGGAGAATTTCGAAGGGTCGGACGACATCATCGAGATCCCCGCTCAGAAGAATCACTCCATTCTCATCTCGCGCTGCAACAAGTGTATCATCAAGATTCCCAACAAGGCCAATGCCATTGCCATCGACAACTGCACTGGTCTTTCCATCATTGTTGATTCCCTGGTCAGCAGCTTGGACGTCATCAAGTCGCCCAAGTTTGCCTTGCAGATCGACGGTGTCGTCCCCACTGTCCTGCTGGACCAGGTTGATGGCGCAGTGGTCTATCTTGGTCAGGAAAGCCTTGCCACCGAGGTCTTCACTAGCAAGTGTTCTGCCGTCAACATCATGCTTCCTCCCAAGGAGGGCACGGATGATGACACTAAGGAGTGCCCTATTCCCGAGCAGTTCAAGAGCTATATCAAGGATGGTGTGCTTGTCAGCGAGATTGTCGAACACGCTGGCTAAGCATCCGCACTTTATTCACATGACGCGGGTGTTTTGAAAGGCCTGGATCTGACTTGAGTTCTAGGGGCTGGTGATCTCCTTGCTTGGAAGAATTTTTGTCTCTTCTCCCAACTTTTTTAATCTTTTAAGTGCTGTACCTAGCGCCTTCTGTAGATATACAATCCAAGAATACAGGTTTAACGTTTCTTCTGCCACTACTGGTCAGCACTGTAGATTGATATCAGTCGTATAATCAAGGTCCTATTATAGTCCCTCAGGTTATACAGAATATATCTAACAAGGCCAGAGTGATAGCAGGATGAAGAAAAAAAGGCCAAATAATATTAAACTATCATGTTTTCTTCCTCAAATTTCCCGTGAAGGCAGAAATCAGATTATGCAGCTGTCGTGGACCCGCTGGTGAGAGAAAACTGGGAAGTACCAGCAGAAAACTATAGATAGAGTCATTGAAATTGATTGAATGGTTTAATGAATATAACGAAAGGCTCTGCAATCGGACACAGAGTGGATGAGAAGGGTATATGACTAAAATCCCATGCGCCGTGCACCTTGAAGTAGAAAGAAAAAAGGGAAAGCCGAAAAAGATAAAGCACGTTTTTGCAAACGGAACAGTTCAAAGCCCTTAAATCGAGACTGTTTGGTATGTTAGTACAGCTGTGGCTATCCGGCGTGCTCACGATTTGCTTTGCTGTATTTATTCGCATTACGGACGTGAAGCCAAAATCAAGCCCAAACCAAGGGGAAAGTATTCGAAAATCTAATTGGAGGTGACGACTATACCGAGATTGCTCATTCAGGGAGTGTGTGATGGCGGGCAGATAGACTAGGTAGGAGGAAACCAATGTAGTGACACCAGTCCCTTGGCCATGGCAGGAATGAGAGATGAGTCGAGCCGGCTCAACTATTATCAAAATTCTCATGTCTCTGGACATCTAAGCCACGAAGTCTTTTGGCAAGCAAGCTTTCACCATTGTCGGAGCCGTTCTGGCTGGATGGGTACGGATACCCTCCATAGCCAACGTCGCCTTTGTTTAGCTTATTATAAACGGCGGTGTCAACCTGGGAAGATTGGGGCGAAGATAGCATGTCCAAGGACTGTCCCGGGCTCCAATCCAGTGGGACATCGCTGGGAGAGGTAGCATGCGGACGGAGGAGTGGAATAGCGCCTTGACCAACGCTCCGCCGGCGTGAAGCTTTATCAATTGCTAGCCGGGCACCGACGGAAGACGAAAGGGCAGTAGGTTCACGGCTTGGCTTGTACGGGCTATAACGAGGCTCTGGTAATTGGATTTCGTTGCGTAGCTTCTCTTTGCCATCAGGCACGCGGTTTGCAAATACCACGCGAATACTTGAGTGGAGGTAGAAGCGACCGCGTGCTGGACAGCAAATGTTGAGATGGATGAGATACCGCAAGGTTGGTTTATCCTGGGGATCTTCAGTGGTGTTCAAGGATGCCTCAGGTCGATCGGTTCCGTAATTTTTTCGTGCGCTTAGGGGCATATCAAGAACCGGTCCTGCTGAATAGCTGCGCTGCCGAATAAATGTCTTGGTTCCGGGATCCATATCATCCAGATCGTACGGCACAAGGAAAAGCTTGACAGCCGTCTTGTGGGGATTTTTAATTATAATTTGCAGTTGTCCTTGCTGGGGTATTCGATAGCACCCGCCTGGGGGGCTTTTGGGAGATTCCGCTCTGCGGTTCTTCTTTTCCCGACGACGCTGAGTCTCCGCACCGGGCACTCGAGTAGCAGTCGTCTCTTCTGGAATTTTGCTCTCGTGGGATTTGGATGGACTGCCATGTCGACGACGACGCCGGGTCGTCATTGGATCCTCTTTGGGTAGTGAATTCTCAAGGTCGATTTGACCGACATAGGGACTCGGGCTGTCATCTGAAATGGAGCGGCCATTTCCTGATGTCGGATAGCTGTAAAAGAAAGCCGGGAATGGCACTGTCACATGGGGAGGACATTTGAGATGGCCTTTGCATTTTCCTTTGCCAAGGACACCGATTTGAGCTGTAAAATCTAGCGGCTTGGACGGATTCATCGACATTCGTCCACGCAAAATGGATTCTTCATAAGATCCAACCATCGGCGCATGGGGTTTGGGAGAGACGTCGGAGGCGAGGGAAGGCCTTCTTGCCCGGTATGCAGGTGTATTTACAGTAGAGGCGAGCTGGAGACTGTATGCTGAGGTTAAAGATCTGCGAGGCGGACTCGGGTAATTAAAAAATCCATCTTGTTGGCGCGGTGGACAGGGACTGTGGATATTGACAAATTCTGCCGCTGGAAGAGAACCCGGAAGTTGACGAAAAGTCTCCGGTGGTAGCGTTCGGCGGCGATGGGCCCTCTCTGAGGGGGTTGGCTCCGCTGGTCCTGCCCGCGGTGAAAAGTCTAGGTCGGTGTTGTTGGCCTGGTGCACTAGAGGACTTGTAGGCACCTTCAAAACATAACTTGATGAGAAGGACCCCAGCGACGGTGCTCTAGAGCGATTTCCAAATATTGTCTGCGGTTCGTGATAGTCTCCCAAGGTACTTGAATTCCGACTGGGGTCCGCAAAGGCCGGTGCGCCAAACCAAGGCGTAGTGGGCGATGTACCAAGGCGTGGAAATGCGCAACTTGGGTTTCGCTCGGGAAAGCGCTCGGCAAAGGCAGGTCGTGGCGATTGAGGAACATCCTGAGGTATGCCTTCTCTAAAGTCACCGGAATGCAAGGCAGATCGAGGTCTTTGAATATCGGCAGGCGATCCCAGCTCGTCTGCTTGTTGCGCATCTTCCGTGTGCCTTGGAATCTGCTCTTCTGCCCTTTGATTCGACTCCTCCAGGGAGTTAGGAGACAAAGACTGCTCGCCTTTGTCGTTTGTTTGCGACTTGATACAGTTAATAACAGTCTATTTCTTTGATAATTTTCGATGCAAAATGTCATGCGCAAGAGACTGGAGCGCAAAGAAGGAAGAGAGTTTCGCTCACCATATACTGACGCCTCCAGGGCGAGGATTCTTTAATTCGATGTATAATTTCCTGGCGGTCGTTGGTCCACATTTTGGGCGGATAGAGGTCCGCAGGCGTAGATTCCAAGGTTATACCAGTTATATCTGATCCGTCAAGTCCTCGCTCGCTGTCTTCGCAGGACTGATCTCGAGAGGAGGTGGCAGGCTGCTCATGGTCTCCTCGATCACCAGACCACCGGTACTGGGACCGGCGATGGGGATCATGAAAGAGGGGCATGGTGGCGAGGGAAGGCCGACTATGAGGTCTGAAACGCGCACCCGGACATTGCAGGAGGTCGCCGACGTGGCGAGCAAGTTCGAAACGAGACCCGACACTGCCGTGGTGGGGTGGTTGGGATGCGGTGTAAGGAGATGGGTAAATATGCCGTCAGTGGTTCCGTTGGAAGTGATTGGCAGGGAAGAGTGCGCGGTGTATAGAGTAGGGTGATCCCAATATAAATCGTGTTGAGGCGGTAGAAACGGTCGC
The DNA here is from genome assembly GCA_027569595.1 of Penicillium sp. G339. Lineage (NCBI taxonomy): Eukaryota > Fungi > Ascomycota > Eurotiomycetes > Eurotiales > Aspergillaceae > Penicillium > Penicillium sp. G339. The sequence continues at coordinate 162,431 of JAPDFJ010000047.1, read as the reverse complement.
AGAGTCCGGGAGAGGTTGAAAGTTCGAAAGTCGAGGTTAAAAGAAGATCGGCCTCGTGAGGGTCATGTCATCTCGTGGGTCCCCGATGATTCATCGGGCGCCCAAGCGTTTTCGGCGTGTTCCTGATCCGGAGTCGAGTGACGCTGTTGTATTCTTTGTATTGGATGTTGAGTTATAGAAATAGTATTCAAGGTCAAAGTAAAAGCAAATCGAATAAACCGGATCGAAGTAAGAGAGAAGACCTGGGGAAGAAGCGGTTGCTTGCTTGCTGTAGTTCCAAACCGTTCGGGGCTTTCGGCCTCGGATCGCCGCCACTCTTTTTTTTTCCCTCTTCTCCGCGCTCCAACATCAACCACTCCCCAACTTAAATATGGCACCCAAGAGACCTCACGCCTCGGAGAATGGCCCGGCAGGTGGGGCACACGCTTCAGAGAAGAAGCGCAAGGGTTTCAGCGTCGGTCCAGCCAACCTCCCCGATGGCACATACCGCCGCAAGAGTGAGTCCGAGTCACCTTGGTCTGATACTTCCCCGAAATAATCATGTGGACTAACTTGGTTTCGGTACAGCTCAAAAAATCAAGTCCGACTTGATCCAGAAAGCCAAAGTGGAAAAGGCCTACGCGAAGATTAAAGCCCAAGAACGCGCCGCCGGAACACCCAAGTCCGTTTACGATACCTATGAAGCGGAAGATGGAGCGACAAAGCACAACAGTGAAGAAAAGTCGTCTGACCCTCACCCGAGCCGAGTCGCCATGATGAACGAGCCATCCCCCGAGCCAGCACCGAAACCAGAGCGACGTCCTCGAGCCAACGACGAAAAAAGAAGGGAGCGCAAGCCTAGGCCCTCCGCTTTCTCCAAGGAGATGGACTTCGCAGAGCATCAGAAACGGGCCGCCGAGGCGCGCAGGAAGGAGCGAGACGCCAAGCAGAAGGATCGCGAGGATATGGCACGGGCGAAGCGTCCAGATCAGTTCGGAAAGCGGCGACTGGGACGAGAAAGCAAGGTGCTGCTGGGTCGAGTGCAGCGCCTGGTCGGTTGAGAAAAACCACTGCTGGATGTTGGACTCCAAAACGAAGTAAAAAAGGGCTACGGCCATGTTTATGATACCCGGTTCCTACTGAGTTTTTTTTTACGTGCAGGATATTTCTAGAAATGTTCACATATTTGATGATATGCTTCTTAACAAGATCAATGACATCGCTAAATCTGACACTACGTTGCGGTAGATGACTTGGAGCCAGCTCCGCCACTTCTGGGCCTTTTGAAGCAGGCAAATTCGCCCTTCGTTCGATCTCTCAGCCGTTTCAACACAACCCTCATCTCTCCCAGCTCCGCCTGGAGTTTGGTGCGGGCTTCATTCGTGGTCCGACGATCCAGTTCCACATAGACCTGGCTCTGTATATCCGATGCTTCATCGGTCGAGTATTGAGACAGGGTCTGGGCAATGAACTCGGTGTCCAGCGTGGCCTGCATCAAAGCAGCAAGCGAAAAGGAGGATCGAGAACGGAAGGCGTTGAGAAGAGACGAAGAGACTTGCACAAGAAGATGCGTTAAGATAGTGGCCAGTAATGATGATGGGGCGTTTGGCGACGAACGGCTGGAGCTCGGTGATACAGTAGACGGTATAGTGGTAGATATTTCGGTATGCACCAGCACCAAAGTTAACATGGTGTTGTAAACGTATGGCCGGACCTGTTCGGGTCGATCGGTTGACGGCACCCAGTCCGGAGCAGTGATACCGGTGCGGATGGTCTCATCGAGCGCAGCAATAGTGGGCTTCGTGTACGACTGGAAAAGTCGATCCTCAATCTGACTGAGGACGTCCCGAACTGTCTTTCCTTCCTCGGTCAATTTGACAGAGAAGGATGTCTCGAAGTTGGCAATCAATTGTGGAACATGTTCGGCTTGAAGAGCCTTGAGGTTCGAAAGTGTGAGGAGAATTCGCACATTCTGCGTGGCATGTCAGTAAAATAAGCTTGGTACCTTTTCTGAGAACACTCACCCTGTTCGAAGAATCCACAGAGTCGGCACTGAGGACAGATAAAGCAGCATCAATTGCCTGGCTGGTCATCACCGGCCGAGAAATAACCCATTCATTTTCTTCCTCCGAAGCAGTCAAACGTTCTGCATTCTCAACCAACCCACTTAATGCCTTGTAGACACTAGATACAAACTGAGTGCGAACCATCTGAAGCAATTTTGCAGGGGGTTGAGTGACAACGTCTACCGATCCGGATTTTGCCATGGCGTCAGAGATATACAAGATCTTCTGCATGCCCCCAAGGATAGCGCCTTCAAAGGCTGTAAACAAGCCCGGCATCTTCGTCAGGTCTCGTTTCTCGGAATCGCGTGTCCAGTCCTCCAGCATTTTGCAAACCTCGGCGTCTTTGCTCCACGCGGCGCATGCCACGCGAGCCGCACGCTCTCGAGCGACGCTCACAAGTGACTTCAAAAGATCATGAGCGGATTCTAAGTTGCCCACAGGACGCAGGGCTGCCATCTCACTGGCAGCTGTACCAACGATCGTGAGGAATTTGCTGAGATAGTGTACTCCACTGAGCGAGTTTGAGAAAGGAGGCCAGAAAGCGAAGTCTTCCCAGTGTTCTCCTCGCTTGGCCACCGGGATGGGGAGATTCTTGGGGTCCAATTTAAACCGGGATTCGGTCGGAGTGATACCTCTGGATGCCGGGCTGGTTGGACTCGGCGGGATGGGAGAGGAGAGAAGGGAAATGTCTTCGGTCGGGGGTTCATTGAAGAGCGAGAGAACGTTTCCTCGAATGAGATTAACAAGTTCTACAACGCCCTTCTCGAGCTCGTTCACATTCTCGGGGGTTAGTCGATGGTGCTTACGACTTTCTCCCTCAAAGCCGACAGGAAGAAGTCTTTGGCGATTGCCATCAATAAAAGACTGTGTAACTTCCCAGAAATCAAGCACTTCACCAAGTAATCCATTTTGCGAAGAAAGGAGCCGATTGAGGAATGCTTGAATGCAATCCCAAAGCTCAATAACATGGTCCGAATCCAGTCTGTCTGGGAACTCCGAGGGGCCATCGCGGGGTGCCAGACGAAGATACGAGGCGGTGGCATCGGCGCTTGGTTTCTCGCCGTTGGCAAGTCGTCGCCGCAAGATCTCGATCTCGACTTTGCAACGCTCGCAAAAGGATGTGATTTTCAACTTGAGAAAACCATAGCGGCTGTGAAGCCATGCCCAAATAGGGTTGTTGTCGACACCCAATTCCAGCAAAGCTCCAATCAGTTCCATGTGCTCTTCAACGGGGCCAGACGCTGTGCTTGTGGTCGAAGTGGTTGGCGCGTCACTGAGTCGTCTCCAAAGATCTCGCTTGAAGGTTTGAATCTGCTGGTCGACATCCATCCACATTCGTCCCATAGCCAAAATCGTATGTGCTTCATGGTCGGCCAATTGCCGGCGCGAGCTGGAGGCCTGCTCCACGATATTCTTTGCTCTAGTCGCCAACGTTCGAGCTTTAGTGTATTGCTCAAAGACAGAGTCGTAGTCGCGTTGTTGGATAGCCTTGAACAAGTGGCTTCCGATCTCATATACATCGCGGTGTTTCTCCATTGAGTCAACAACCGACTTCAGCATTTTTTCTCGATCACGGCCTCCGAGGGCAGGCCCCCAGACCTCTTCCGCCTTAACGGAGGCTTCCACCAAGGGTCCACGGATTCCCTTCATGCCATACTCGCTCTCCTTGGTCAGAGCATTTTTCCGTGCCCCCGTGGCTGGCGCGGCAGGAATAGGTGATAGCCCACGCTGTTGGCCCGAATAACTCCGGAAATGCCCTGACCGACGAGCAGACAGTGTTTGCTCCTTTGATACTCCTTGGTCCCTCATCTCCGTGTATACGCTGTCGATGGTTGCTTTGGCGCGGACGAAGCGCTCGAAGTTGGCCTCAACCAGCACTTTCAGGGATGCTGACTTCTGATCGATGGATTGCGACAGGTGGTCCAGACCATCTATGAGCGATTCGATCGAGTCCGAGTGGTGTGCCTGGGATAGGAATAAGGCGGGTGAAAAGGAGGTCGACGATAGCAGGAATCGGGATCGTTTACCCCCTTCATCCTCCAGGCGCAACCCTCTTTGCTTCAGGATGCGCAAGACACTATCGCCAGCTCCGAGCGGGTCGGGTTCGTCATTTTGGGTATTGTCCCGGGGATCTTTCCCCCTGCGTGATCCAAAGTTGCTCCTCCAATCACTCGGCGTGCGTTCTAACGCAAAGTAACGCGACTTGCGAGAGCGAGACTTGGTTCGTTGGACGGGTTCCTCGTCGGACTGGTCGGCCTCATCCAGCGCTGCTGGCCACTCTTCGGGGAATTCCGAAGGAAGGTTATAGTGGCTGGCGACATCAAGGTCGGACATTATGGGCAGCAGCCAGATATACTGCGCTGGGGTGGGTTCGAGTCGAATTGAACTGGAACGAGGGACTCATGAGCTCGTTAGGGGAGCTCTCGGAATGGAGAATGGGGAAGGGAATGGGGGACGTTGGGCCGCCCGCCGCCGCCGAGCCTGGCCGCTGTGGTGGCCTGAGACCTCAGGCCGCAACCTCTCCAAAGCTTTAGTTTAGTGACTAGAATCGAATTTTATCAATCTATTTGTACAGAACTTATGCAATTATGCGGATATTTGTGAGACTATTGTGATTAGAATTTCATAAGCATCCGCTTTTCTAGCATACAATAGTATCAGACCGATCAGCCAACCCCGGCCTACGGGAGCAAGCTGTATTATATGTACATCGTCCATAAATGGTTGACTTGGTCTTGTTTAAATGCTCTCATATCCGGGGAGAGATATTACCATGCTAAAATTAAAGTTTACAAAGGACCTCACATTTGCGGTCTTTAGGACTATAGTTGATTCAGCTGCCTGGGACGAGGCTCTGCTGCCTGAAATGTTGGCCTGGCCCCAACAGACAGCATCAAACTTGGAACGCTAACAACGGCATGGCATAGGGTCGTCAAAATGTCTCGAGGGGTTTTGCACTTTGTGCTTTTCATTTTGCCATTTTCTGTATAACCTCTTCATTCACTGCTGCGTCTGGCTATTGATCTAAAGACTAATTCCGAAATGCCAATTACCATCTTGCCCGATGACATCCTGCTGCTCGTCTTTGACCACCTCTACCACAATGGCCGTTTCAAGCGTCTACAAGTCTGTCGACACTGGTACTCGTTATTTTTTTCTGCAGCTTGGAGAAAACTACATCTCTACGGCGGACACATCTACCCTCTCGTCTGCTGTATCCAGCAAAATCCCAAATTAGGTCTTGCCATTCGAGACCTCCGTGTTGACTGGGAATTGTGGGACGATGAAAGCGTACACGATATAGGAATGTTCAGGGGCGTTGTGGAGCAAGCGAGTCATTCTCCAGAACACGCTGAGAAGTGGGAAAAGGCTTTGCGAGAAGGAAGCCCAGATGCATGGCTCGCCTTGCTCGTGCCGTCGCTCGAATCCGTCACAAGGTTGTACCTTGTAGCTCGTCACTCACCGACTTATTTTATGCCCATGGTGGCGCGGGCTGCCTCCAGGGAAAGACCATTCGACCTGAAGCCAGTGTTGCAGAATCTGGAACATGTCATATTGGAAACAGGGGACCATACCAAGTCGCACTATCCCGCGCGCGACTTTCTTCCATTCTTCAGCTTTCCGGCGATGCAGAGCTTTTCCGGAAACGCAATCTGTGAAATGGCACCTCGGACGTATCAGGGATATCCGAAGCCAGTTCCCGGGACATCTGGAATCAAGACGCTTGATTTTGGCTCTTGGGGTACATGCAATGGCGACAATGGTCTGGCGGACTTTATCACCTCTTGTGAGAGTCTGGAGAGCTTTGAATATCAACACAGTGACCAGGCCATTTGGGGCGAAAGCTACATTCCCTTCCTACCTTTAGCCTTTCACACAGCTCTGCTCACTCAGAAACACAGTCTTCGGAAGATTCGACTGAACAATGCTGGAGAACTTTCTGATGAATCTGAATATGATGAGGACATGGAACCGAATAAATTCGGGTCACTGGCTGAATTTGATCAACTGCAAGAGCTCCGCATGCCGTGGGTTACACTCTTACAGGTTAATTCAGATGGTCAGCCAACGGTGTCTCTGCAGGAAATCCTTCCAGTGAGCCTGGAATATCTCAGCCTGGCTCATTGCCATGCGGAAGACTTCAGCCAGGTGATCAAATGTTTTCAAGGCGTACTGGAGCACCGAAAAGAACGGTTCCCAAACGTCAAAACACTCGAAGTAGGGACTGATACCGTGGAACGAGTTCCTGGAACCTTTGGTTGGCACGAAAGCTGCTTTAGAATCCCTCAATCAACGATCGATACCTTTGCGCCGCTGGAGATGGCATGTCGGGAAATGGGAGTCCAATTCAGATTCTGCAAACCAACATTACTTGGATAAAGAGAATATGTCATTGCATGAGGTGGAGACCATGAATAGACTAGTTCAATGCCATGGGATGCATGCCTCCTCCGATCTCGACCCAAACCCAGGTTTGAGCGTAGAGTTTCAGGGCCATCATTTTGTTCCATGTTATATATCTATCCGTAGTAGGTGTCGGAGTAGGTGTTCATCGTGACGACCATACTACTTCTGACAGCACTCAGACGTCTACCCACAACCAGCCCATTTTGAGTCGTCGAATAGACCATGGCTACGTGGAATAAGAAGTGGAAATGCCGTTGGCTTCATCTCTTTGAGGCGATGAGGAGGCCTCTTGGCTACTGTTGCTAGCGTCAAGTCAAAAATGGGGTCCGAGCCAGGGCCAGGGTCTAAGAGGGGCGGCGGAAGGCTCAACCGACGGGTACAGATCGAATCCGATGGGAACCAGTCGATCTGCTTCAAGTCCTTTACAGCTCATAGATTGATAAGGTGCAGCGGCAGCAGCAGGACCATGTGGCGGTCGGGCCAAGTAGATGGAAGAGTGGACTCGGGTAGCCGGGGGCACTCGAACCACCAATGCGCTCTGCGTCCCGGTCGGATCGGGGCGGCGCCGAGACCTTCGAAACCTTTTCACTCCTCTCCTCCTGTCCTCCTCCCATCCCCCTCCCCCCACCATCAATTCCTCTGACCCTCACACCTGACGGGATCTCTTCACGATGCTTGCCGCCAGAAACTTCTCTGCTGCTCGTCAGTGCCTGCGCTCCGTCCGCGTCACCCCCAGCTTCGTCGCCCCCGTGTCGCAGGTACCAACCCCCGTCTCGCCAGCATGACCCTTACCACCGATAAACTCCTCCAATTGGACTAACTCTCATGCTTTTCTTTTAGATCCGTGGCTTCGCTGCCCCCGCTGACGATGCCGTCGCCAAGTTCAAGGGCCAGAAGGGCGCTGATGTACGTGACACCTGCCGATCTCGTTTTTTTTTTCTCCTTTGGGCCGGCGCCAGCCGCGCTGCACCAGTCGCGACTATATCGCTCGCACCGAATGTCAAATCACCATCGCGACAATGCTAATCCTGCTTATTCGAATGTATAGGGCAAATACACCGTCACCATGATTGAGGGTGATGGTATCGGTCCTGAGATCGCTCAGTCCGTGAAGGATATTTTCGAGGCCGCCAAGGTAAACCGATCCGTCGCAACAGTTGATTTCACGATGCAAAAATGCGGTACTAAGTTGATTATAGGCCCCTATCAAGTGGGAGCCCGTCGATGTCACCCCCATCCTGAAGGATGGCAAGACCGCCATCCCCGATGATGCCATCGCGAGCGTCAAGAAAAACTACGTTGCTCTCAAGGGTCCCCTGGCTGTACGTGTCGAACGCGCTCTTCCTTGTCGCATTGACTCGCCATGCTGATCGCTATTCTCTAGACCCCTGTTGGTAAGGGTCACGTCTCCCTGAACCTGACTCTGCGCCGTACCTTCAACCTGTTCGCCAACGTCCGTCCCTGCCGCTCCATTGCCGGCTACAAGACCCCTTACGACGGTGTTGACACTGTTCTGATCCGTGAGAACACCGAGGGAGAATACTCCGGCATCGAGCACGTCGTTGTCGACGGTGTTGTGCAGAGTATCAAGCTCATCACCAAGGAGGCCTCCGAGCGCGTCCTGCGTTTCGCTTTCCAGTACGCCGAGTCCATCAACAAGAAGAAGGTCCGTGTCGTGCACAAGGCCACCATCATGAAGATGTCCGACGGTCTATTCCTCAACACTGCCCGTGACATCTCCAAGGACTTCCCTGGTGTCGAGTTCGACGCCGAGCTGCTGGACAACTCGTGCCTGAAGATCGTCACCGACCCCACCCCCTACAACGACAAGGTTCTTGTCATGCCCAACCTGTACGGTGACATTCTGTCCGACATGTGCGCCGGTCTGATCGGTGGTCTTGGTCTGACCCCCTCCGGTAACATTGGTGACGAGTGCTCCATCTTCGAGGCCGTCCACGGTTCCGCCCCCGATATCGCCGGTCAGGGTCTTGCCAACCCCACTGCCCTGCTTCTGAGCAGTATCATGATGCTGCAGCACATGGGTCTTCACGACCACGCTACTCGCATCCAGAAGGCTATCTTCGACACCCTGGCTGAGGGCAAGGTGAGTTCTGCTGCTTTTCTCCTGGAACCCGATTAGGACCATGCTAACTGTCTTTTAGGCACTCACTGGTGACCTTGGTGGCAAGGCCAAGACCCACGAGTACGCCGAGGCCATCATGAAGCGCCTGTAAGCTCGTCACTACTCGGAAATTTTGTACTATGACCCTTTGATCTATTCTTTTTGTACCCCCCTCGAACGACATTAGACTTCCTGTAGCGATCGAAATATACCTACTTGTGTACCTAAGTAGTCAAAGCCTACTTTTTCGCGCACAGTTTTCTCGATAAGAGAATAAATTCGTTATTGGTAGTGGGATAGATGGCCTCACATATTAATACACTGTTCCAGATGAAACCTACCAATAAAAAACAATACCCCAACGCCAATCCGTGAATCCAAAGGTATCAAAGCTGGTAGAAAGAATGCGGAAAGCGAGACGATGCAATATCAGCGCCGGCGAGCGGTTCTCCGCGTTGCCGTGCCCGTTGAAGTTTTCTGATCCTTTTGCTTGGACCGCGAAGTCTTTGCCCGAGTGCTTCGTGATCCCCCTTTCCCTTCACTGTCATCCTCATCACCGTCACTGTCCTTCGCTTCATCCGAACCCTCTTCGCCCTCTTCTTCATTTTCGTCCTCGCCTTCGCCTTCGCCTTCACCTTCACCTTCGCCTTCACCTTCAACTTCACCGTCATCTTCGTTCTCGACCTCGTTGGCAGCTGACTCTTCGTCGGACTCATTGTCGGCGCCAGAACCCTTCTCTTGGCTATCCGTTCCGGTTTCTGCTTGTAGCCTCGTCGATCGTGTTTCTCGTCCAGCTTGGCGAGAGCCGCGGCCAGATTTGCGACCTCGCGACTGCGCAGGGGAGGAGCGCGGCTCTGTCAAACAATTGAGTTATTACCTAGATCGCAGTCTTGATAGTTGGGGCCGGCGCTTACCATCTGTATCTCCGACAGTACTCCCTTGTCGGGATTCAGGGTGGGGGCTGGTGATTGGTGAAGAAGAACCTTCCAGGGCGAGCCGTTTTTCGAACATCATGTCACCATAATCATCGTACGGAAGTTCAAATGGACAGTACATCTCGCCCGATTCTTCCTCGTCTTCGTTCGCATCTGTGATAACAGAGTCCTCCTGGTAGAAGATATAGATTAGCAAGGCTTGTGTCAGACAATTGAACTGTGGTGGTTGTAGATTACCCGTTCATCGAGAGCTTCTAGATTGTACAAGGTACCCAATTTCTTCCATATCCCGGGAATTCGCATATGTTCCGCATTCATGGGCGCGTATCCTTGGCTTTTCAAGTGTTCTGAGATTGCGAGCATGCGAAAATGCTTGTGTACACCTGAGATGAGACGAGATCAGCCAGGGCTCTAATCACTCTCCATGCCGAGCAACGTTCCATTGAAGCTTACCAACTGGCTTCCATCTGATAATTGCCTTCAGCAAGGCTGTCTCTTGCTCGTCCGTCCAAGGGTCACTGATCAAATCGTATTCTGGTTCATCGGGTTTCCCTATGTCATCGCTCCAACCGGGGGTGTTCGCGCTGGATTGCGGCGCAGTGTCTTCGGGAGGCGAGGTGGAATGCGCGCGCTTGGTCTTCTTGCGGGGAGGCATTGTATGATCGTATTTGCAGGAAGACGACGAAGTGGGAAAATGAGGGAGTGAGTCGCGGTGCGGAGTGACCCTCGGGAAGTGAAGACGTCTGGGCCGCGCGCATTTCTGTTATCGGGTGGCCCGTGCACCCGATAGCCAGGCGCATCGCGGGACCTTCACCACCTAACACTTGCTCTTCGCGCCCAAAACACATCCAGCTGACTCCCCTGCGCTGGCTATGGACTCGCAATGGATACAGGCGACTACGAGCCCGATCCATTCTCTAGTGAGAGTCTCTGGAGGCTTTCTAAATTTAGCATAGAAGCTCTACAGCCCTTGGAGACTCTTCCGTGGAACGCGGACTTGCCAGGTACGTATGCTGCTCAAAGAACAGCACGAATGGATTATTAATTGTTATTCCATGTGACTACAGCGGCACCAAAAGCTTGCTTCCAAGGCGTGCTTGAGCCAACCGAGAAGATCGACCCGGTATGGAAGCTCAATCTCTTCGCGAACGATCTCGAACCTCCCGAGTCCGTGGACTCTATCATCGACACTTCAATTGACAACCAGTCTGAAGTACCCAGCGAGCCATCGCACGATCCACCGGAAGAGAATTATCTGTGGTCATTGAAACATCTAGAGCAGGATCCTGGATACCTCGCGCCACTGAAATCATGGGAGAAGTACCAGGACCGCACATTCGATGAACCGGTTTCAGCATACTTCAGTGAATCGGGTGCTAAAGGCTTCGATGCTGAAATTTCACGCCAAGAGCACGTCAAAGGACACACCTCGACCCATCTGGTACGAGATGAGGTTTACATCCAGTCGCTGCTTCGCCTTGGATTGGGATGGGACTCCTTGTTCTTTCGGTACAACAAACAGACAGGATTTTTTGAAACCCCCATAAGAAACATCAGGGTCTCAGGATTGTCTTCATCGGTTTTGGATAGTGCCATCTCCGGGGTGCGGCAATGCGGCACGCTCATGCAGTCGGTACGAACTTTCACGAAAGATTCAGCAACCAAATCTAAGGATTTGTCCTCTGTGTTCACTTTACGCGGCGTCATGTCGGTTATCGTGTTCAATCTCGAAAAGCAAATTCTCGCTAATTGCGCCAATGTTGTTTCAGTTCTGCAAGTTGCCACGCTATTTGATCGATGTCGCGACTTGCTAGGTGCCCTGGCTGAGATTTTCAATGCCGCGGAGAAGGCGCCATCTGATCCTGGTGTCATATCGACCGTGATAGACCGAGCAACGTATTTCACCCATAAATTTGGCTGGATGGAGAATCTTCTACACGAAATCGTGGTTCAGATAACACTTCCTTGGTTCGGTTTTATCGAGGGCTGGATCGGTCTCCGGCCCGAGGAAGCAGCCCTCAATGAGCTACTGGCTAGTGGTAGAACTTTCGTTCAACTGGGCCGCTATGATGATCCCAATAAATTCAGAAACGGGCCGGCACGCTTCGAATACAGCTATCGTCAGCACCATATGCCTTCTTTCATTCCATTTGACCAAGCAGAGTCGATCTTTGAAAGTGGAAGAAGTTTGCGCCTACTCAAGAAATCGCATCCACAGCATCCTCTTGCCAGGCATGATGTCCTTGCTAGAAATGGCGATCTACATTTGCAGTGTGCGACCACTTGGACAGACATTGAACGTATTCAAAAAACAGCCAACGAATATGAATTCAAACTTCGAGCCGAGATCTTGAAATATCACAAAGGCGAATCATTGATACGACCTGTGGATCATACACCTCTATCCCAGGAAGCCGAGACCTGCCCCGAGGAGGTCACCGAAAAGACATTCCAGCTATTCGACATTGACGATGAGAAACACATTTCGTGTTCTGCTATGGATAGCGCTGCCCTTGCGAATGGAAGTGTCGATCAGATGCTTCAAAGTGCCAGAAATCTTGACTCCGGTCCTCTGGATGCTAGCCGTCGGTTCGGGCCAGACTTGAAATCTGCACTCTATTTATCGCTTGCCCCTGTGGTGTCATCCCAGGCGCAGTTGATCGATTTCTCCTGTCTTCATCACCTGTTCAAAGAACACAAGGTACGCCATCATTTGAACATGCAATGGCGATTCCAATTACTGGGCGATGGCTCATTCACCGCCCGTCTTACCAATTCTCTTTTTGCCTCCGAAATGGAGAGCGGAGAGCGCAAGACCGGCGTGGTAAGAAGCGGAGTACATACCGGTTTAAGGCTGGGAAGCCGCGAAACCTGGCCTCCAGCCAGTTCAGAGCTGCGGCTGGTTCTGATAGGGCTCTTAGGAGATTGCTATTTCGGCGACGCGGAGCCTGAAATTCCAGAGGTCGCGCAGCAAAGAGAAAACGAGCTCCCCGGTGGACTCAGCTTTTCAATTCGGGACCTGACACCCGAAGAGATAAAACGATGCCAGGATCCAAATGCAATTGAGGCATTGGATTTCCTTCGCCTTCAATACAACCCCCCCGAGAGTCTTGAGGCGCTCATCACACCAAAGTCACTGGAAAAATACGACCGACTTTTCAAACACTTGCTACGTCTTGTCCGAATGGTAACAGTTGTCAAAGGACTCATCCGTGATTCAACCGCCCGAAACTCTCTTGCCGGAGACATACGAAACGTATTCCAGCGGTTTCGAATTGATGCCCAGCATTTTGTTCTTGCAGTAAGCGATTATTGCTTCCATATTGGAATTGGCTCTATCTGGAGTCATTTTCAAGAAAGGCTGGCCAAAATTGAACATTGTCTTGATTGTGACGATATTGACGGCACCATTGAAGCTGCTCATTCCGTTACCCATCTCCGTCATTTCCACACTGACATTCTGGACCAAATGCTGTTTGCCCTCTTCCTTAGTAAGAGGCATGCACCGGCTGCGAAACTACTCGACGGCATCTTTAGCACAATCCTTGCGTTTAGTTCGTTGTCAAAAGCCGATGGTATGAGTGGACTCCGCCAGGAAAGCGAAGGTACTGTGCACCACTTGTACAGCGTGTTCAGAAAGCAAACATCCGCATTTGTCGGCTATCTGCGAGGCTTGGACACCGGGACGAGTTCCTCAAAGTCCATGGCAAAGTCAGGGGCATCATTCTCCTTGCAGAACGAGCCCACCAGTGTCTTCGAGCATCTCAGAGTGAGGCTGGATGTGAGGGATTATTACTGAGATGTGGAAAGAAGAGTTTCGGAACCATTGATTATGAAATCTGACGATTAATGAACCATGAAAATTACCTTATTGTGTCTATCGAACAAATCATATCCAAATTCCCATGAACCAACCATCGCTAAAAAGATCTTCATGACTACAAGAAAGATTCAGATCCAAACGCCAGAAGCTCCTTCCAGTGCTTAGCATCGGGTTGAAGGGTTTTAGAAGAAATGCAAATCTGATTCTGCCCAGCCTTGGTCGAGAAGAATTTTCTTCGACGATTTCTCCAATGCTTCGGGTCCACAGAGAAGAACCATGCTGGCATCTTCTGGTGCCGCAAACTCTTTAAGCAGGTCCTCAGAAATTCGCCCTCGACGACCTTCCCAAGACGCCGATGCCTTGGACAAGGTATGCACGACGGTGCATTTATGCTTGTCTAAGGCAACATAGGCATCAAGTTCAGATCGACAGAGAATATCTTCCTCTAAGCGGTTACCATCCAATACCACGCAAGTCGTGGGATCTTGAAGGTCTTGCATGACAGCGCGCAGGACTTGGAATACTGGAGTGATGCCCGTTCCGCCGCAAATCATCTTGAAAGAGCGAAGATTTCTCTCCTTGCCGCTGATGAGAACTCGTCCGTTACCAAGGTATTCAAACCGTCCTGTCGGTCCCTTGCAGTCGATTTGAGATCCCAAGGAGAGCTTATCCAGTGCCATGGTCATCTTGCCACCCGGAACGGTCGTCGGGAAATAAATCTTGACGAGTAGCTCCATCCGCCCCTCCATATTTGTTTCAGAAATTGGGGTGTATGAACGGATGATTGCTTCCTTGTTGTTTTCTGGATCTTGTACCTTGATCATTAAGTGCTGGCCAATTGGTAGCCCCAAAGTTTGCTTCTCATGTTCCAATTGGAAGACGAATATTCGGGTATCCCAGGAGACATTGTTCTTCTCTATCAAGGTCATCTTAGACCAAGCTCTTGATTGAAGGAACTCTGGGCGTGGCTCATTGCTGACGATCGTGCCGCTGCTATTTAGTGCCTCCAGAGATGCTTTATCCAAGGTGCCGATGTGGTAATCAGGCATCATCACTTTCGCGGTTTCGCTGTCTGTATTTAAGTCAGCAAATTGAACATGCACAACGATCACTCCTATATACTTACGAATTGCAAGGAAATCTTCCGACACGTCCAGCCCTGCAGACGAAGTGATACTGATCGCTCCTCCAGGATGACCTTCGAGGAACCCTGTACCGTCATACACCTCTCCGTTCACCACAAACCAAGGCTTCTCACTGCTGCTGTTTTCCTTCAATTCCTGGAGATCGATCTGACGAGTGATACCTTCTTTCTTCATAATGATCTCCTTCACGGGTTCCGGCTCAGGGGGTTCTTCGCCTTCGTGTCTCTCGCCCCAATTACCATTAAGCAGATCTCCACCGGCCTTTTTCGCCTTTTCCATCCACCCGCCACTTCTAGATGGATGGGTAGGGTGTTCAAACTTCAGCGAATTACCTTCCTTTGTGATTGTCACGCGGAACCATGGGTTGTTCATCATACCCAAGACCGACCAGTACATGTCCCGCGGTTGAGCGGTTAAGGCTTCATCCATAGCCCGAACAAGTAAAGCGTCACTGCTTTCCAAGTCCGAGACAGGGATATTCAAAGACCAGAAAGACCAGCAGAAGCAAGTTTCCCGCTTCCACATGTCTACCTGGCCACCAAAGAGCTCGCCTTCCCATTCTCGGTATTTGTCTTCTGCGTATTCGATATCGGCCAGTCGCCATGCTAGAAACGAAAACCTTTGTTAGCTTCAGCCGAGCAGACCTTTGATAAACAGATCATACTTTTGCCTTTATCCAATGATATCTCAACTCTGGTAATCCGTCGGCCCCCGCCAGCATATGCATAGCCCTTTGCAGTATAGGTCGAGCCAGCGGTGGCCAAATTGAGCACCTCTTCGTGTTCCGGATAAGCAGCAACGGAGTTGACATTCAGGTCGTAGATGGCATATCGTTCATCGGTCCACCACTTTTTATCTTGGGCTGACATCTCGGGAGATACCATTGTTCTAAACAAAAGTTAGATACTTCTTGGAGTTTTCCTTGTCGCACACTCACGGTAATACTCGGTTGTCGTTAATGTGATACCAGTTATCACTCGGTGTATCGGTAATTATCAGCCTTTTGAGCCACTTGACACTTCGCCCCCCGATTTGACCTGGCACTACGGCCCTCAGTGGGCGCCCGTGGTCGGGCCGAAGGGGCTCTCCGTTCATCTTATGCGCCAACATGATTCCTCGGTTATAATCCATAGCCCAATTCAACTTGACGGAAGTTCCATAGAAGCCATTAGGCTATAAAACAGTTAGCCATGGATATTAAAAATCTTGCATGATGATGGCATTGGTCTTACTAGTTTATCGGCACCCTCCATGCAAACGTACTTTGCTCGACGGAGTGGTTTCGCGCTGCGAATTAGATCTGCCATCATTGGTCCCGTAAAAAGAGCGGTAGAGAGTCCAGATGGACCCCATGAGAAGCCCTTTGATTTCCTGACCGTATTCTGCTCTTTTCGCCGATTCCCTGCGCAGACTAGGGTGATCGGTGCGGTGATCTGATCATATTTCTGTAGGATTTCGCGAAAGTTCAGGACTATCGGGTTTTCCACTAGTCTAAAGTATGATCAGCATTCGGTGAATACTAGATAGTTGCTGGAATTTCATTGCCAAAGGATGATGCTTACCCTTCAATGCTCAGCTCCCATGTTGGGATATCCTCATCATGCACTTGGGGTACTGGGCCGTGGTTTCGGACGTAAAACAGTTCAGGCGATGTGAGAAACCCTTAAAAGGTCAGTGACTTTATTTTATATCATGATTGAGCAGCTCTATGGATACCCTCTTTGTATAGCGCCGTGAGAGGCGGCTCGACATTGAAAGGATGTACACCTGTCAGCCGAATGAGACGTGGATCGCGGGGCACATGGCTATCCGGAGTGCCCTTGTCAACATCTAAGATACTAGTTGGATTCACTGATGGAGGAGGCAATGGGAAATCTGGCTCTTTTGGTGTTGGTAAGTCATGGAATGTGACATTTGATCCCTTAGTGGGAAACTCTGTTGTTCCGAGGGCAGTTTGTGTGGTTGTCATAATGGTGATACAATGTGTCCTGCACTCGGTTCAATTCTGAGACCGCTATATGATGGTCGAACCGATTTGAATATTCAAATGCAAAGATCCATCGAGATCAGATCACATCAATTCCCCACGGCTATGGTATACTTCGGGCAGAGCAGGGTCGACAGCCGTCTCGAATTTAACGATAGCATCTCCGCGGGCGAAGAACCAGACCAGAGCCTGACACGAACACATCAGAATGAATAATACCAAATAAAGATGCCATGAGTAATAAGTCTAATGTGGAGTGTTGGTAGACTCCTTATCTTGTTGATCGCTTATGTTTTCTGAGCCTATCAGCGTCCGGCTGTTTTTATCTTGCGCCATAGCCACTCAGCGTTGAGCTAAGTGGAATTACCCGCTGTCTAGACAGACAGATTCCGAGTATCTCCGCGGAGGGACAGAGTTCACTCTTATCGTATGATCGCCCTATTTCTTCCGTTTCTGTGTCACTCTATGCAATCGTAGTCATGGCTGCAATGGTGGCGATGGTTAGCAGTTGGCACAATTCTCTTAAAAGTGTGGAATTGGCCGTAGATCATAGCGTGTAGCGTATTTCCTTTGCCTCTCACCATTTGCCTGTACAGCCATGCCGGTGCTGGACGGGCTAAGACACGGCGAGCCGGTTGACGGTAGCGTCAACCCGGATTTTAATCCCAATGATTCGAAACGCCAAAAGATCGTGATCGTGGGTTTGGGCATGGTCGCAATTTCTCTCATGTAGGCAATGCGCCGGTATATGATGTCCTGTCTGTCATAGTCCTAACGGTCGCAGCGAGAAAATTATCAAACAAGATACAGCCCGACGATTCGACATACTAGTGATCGGTGAGGAGCCGCATGTCGCTTATAATCGCGTTGGGCTCTCGTCGTTCTTTGAGCACCGTAAGATCGAGGATCTCTACCTGAATCCGAAAGAATGGGTGGGTAGTGAACGGATCTAGGAATGACTTCAGGAACAAAGTCTAATAATATATGCCCTCGATTAGTACGGATCATTCAAAGAGCGAGCATTCGACCACCACCTGAACACTCGTGTTACGGGGGTTGATCCAAGCAACAAAACGGTCAGCACATCCACTGGAGATGTCATTCCTTACGACCTTCTCGTCCTCGCTACGGGGTCGGATGCCGTCCTGCCCACACGAACGCCTGGTCATGACGCCAAAGGGATTTTTGTGTATCGGACTATCGATGATTTGGAGCGCCTGATCGAATTTTCCGCAAAGCATAAAGGTGAAACCGCGGTCACAGTCGGTGGAGGGTTGCTTGGGCTCGAAGCTGCGAAGGCGATGACCGACTTGGAAGACTTTGGTAATGTCAAGCTCATCGATCGCAATAAGTGGGTACTGGCACGACAGCTGGATGGGGATGCGGGATCTTTGGTCACTCGCAAGATTCGCGATTTGGGCCTCGATGTCCTTCATGAGAAACGGGTCGCTGCTGTGAATACCGATGCGGAGAACAACGTAACGGGTATCACATTTGAAGATGGACAACACATCGCATGTTGTTGTATTTGCTTCGCAGTAAGACTTGCACTATATCATTACAACCCGGGAACGCTGCTCACTAACCTGTTTAGATTGGTGTGAAGCCGAGAGATGAGCTAGGTCAATCGGCGGGCATTTTGTCAGCCGCCCGAGGTGGCTTCGCCATTGACGAAAGGTTCGTCCATTAATATTTTTTGGAGAATGAATTTAGTTGCTGATGAATACAGCCTCCAAACCTCAGTACCAGGCATCTATGCCGTCGGTGAATGTGCCAGTTGGGACAACCAAACATTTGGAATCATCGCACCCGGCATCGAAATGGCCGATGTACTCGCTTATAACCTCACCAATCCTGACAAACCTCCAAAAGGATTCACACGACCTGATCTAAGTACCAAGTTAAAGCTTCTTGGGGTCGACGTTGCTTCATTCGGAGACTTTTTCGCCGATCGAGATGGACCAAAGTTCCTCCCCGGCAACCGTCCGTCAATTACTGGCTCAGGACCAGACGAGAAAGAGCCTCCTGTGAAGGCATTGACTTACAAGGACCCATTTGGTGGGGTATATAAAAAGTATCTCTTCACTATGGATGGTAAATTCCTGCTTGGAGGAATGATGATTGGAGATACAACAGACTATCTCAAGTTGAACCAGATGGTTAAAACCCAGAAAGAACTTGAGGTCCCGCCTAGTCAATTGATCCTGGGAGCTCAAAATGGCGGTGATGAGAATGCCGATGATCTGTGAGTGAACTCAAAATCCAAGGTTTCGGCGAGATCCTAACCAGAATACAGTGATGATAGCACCCAAATATGTGCCTGTCACAATGTGACCAAGGGGGATGTTGTTGACAATGTGAAGAATGGAACTTGCAAAACGATAGGAGAAGTTAAGTCTTGTACTAAGGCGGGAACTGGCTGTGGCGGTTGCATGCCCTTGGTGCAGTCTATCTTCAACAAAACCATGCTGGAGATGGGTCAAGAGGTCTCGAA
This sequence comes from Penicillium sp. G339, assembly GCA_027569595.1. NCBI lineage: Eukaryota > Fungi > Ascomycota > Eurotiomycetes > Eurotiales > Aspergillaceae > Penicillium > Penicillium sp. G339. The sequence goes on along the minus strand of JAPDFJ010000047.1, from coordinate 143,473 downwards.
TCACTGTGAGTCATCTGATTCCGCTCGTGTGAGAACTAGGATTATTAACAAAGTCGATAGTGTGCACCCATATTCCATACTCACGTGCAGATCTATACAATGTCATTGCCGTCAAGCAATTGAAGACCTTTGTCGAAGTGATGCAAGTCGCCGGAAATAGCCCTAATTCTCTGGGATGCGAACTTTGCAAACCTGCAATCGGATCAATTCTATCAAGTTTATTCAACCCCAACATTATGGACAAGGGATACAACGACTTGCAAGACACGAACGACAAATTTCTCGCCAATATTCAGAGAAACGGGACCTTTTCCGTCGTACCTCGGGTCCCCGGTGGTGAAATTACGGCTGAAAAGCTCATTGCAATTGGCTCGGTCGCAAAGAAATATGGACTATACTGCAAGATCACGGGCGCGCAGCGAATTGACATGTTTGGTGCAAAGAAGCAAGATCTTCTTCATATTTGGACAGAACTCGTGGACGCAGGCATGGAGAGTGGACATGCGTATGCCAAGGCCTTGCGTGCAATCAAGGTATGTCTTACAAGCTTATTAGTAGTAGTACAACTCTGACCCGGTTATTTATAGAGCTGTGTCGGTTCCACATGGTGCCGATTCGGTATCGGTGACAGTGTTGGCATGGCCATTCGCCTTGAAGAGCGGTATAAAAGTGTCCGAGCACCGCATAAGTTCAAAGGTGCAGTTTCTGGCTGTGTTCGGGAGTGTGCCGAGGCTCAAAATAAAGAGTAAGCATATTGAGTCTCGTCATCTACCAATATTCAACTAATATGGCTCTAGTTTCGGTCTCATTGCTACAGATAAAGGTTTCAATATTTTCGTTGGTGGTAACGGAGGTGCTAAGCCGCGACACTCTGAGCTTCTTGTTACAGATGTTCCGGCAGAGATGGTAATGCCCATCATCGACCGATATCTCATATTCTATATTCGAACAGGCGACAAGCTTCAACGCACGGCTCGATGGATTGAGAACCTCCCAGGCGGTATCAACTACCTGAAAGAAGTTATCATTGAAGATAAATTGGGAATCTGTGCCGACATGGAGAGACAGATGCAAGAGCTTGTTGATAGCTACTTTTGCGAGTGGACAGAAACCGTCAAAGATCCCAAGCGTCGCAAGGTTTTCCAGCAATTCGCCAATACGGACGAGACCGTTGACACTGTGGAGGTCATTCAAGAGCGCGCACAGCAGCGTCCCACGTACTGGGCCAAAGAATCCCCCCAAGAAGATTTCAAGAACCATCAATGGTCCAGCCTCTCCTGGCAACCAGTCGTCCGAGCAGACCATTTCTCTGATGAACCACCACAGGTTTCATCCGCCAACGTTAAACGTGGTGATACGCAACTAGCAGTTTTCAAGATCAAAGGAAAATTCTACGCTACTCAGCAAATGTGTCCGCACAAACGTGCGTTTGTCCTTTCGGATGGTCTGGTCGGGGATGATGACGCAGGCAAATACTGGGTATCTTGTCCTTATCACAAACGCAACTTCGATCTCAACGGCGAGCAAGCCGGGAGATGTTCTAATGACGAGAGTATGAACATCGCTACTTTCCCCGTGGAGGAGCGAGACGATGGATGGATTTATCTTAAGTTGCCCCCTGTCGAGGAACTGGACGGTATCCTGGGCACGGAGAAGTGGAAAGTGAGGAAGGGAGAAGCTCCCGATCCATTCCATAAGATGGATAAGAGATACAAAGGCATGAAAGGCAAGAAGGTGGCCAGCGGAGATGTGTTAAGTCAATCTGCGGCCCAGCCAGCAAAAGGGATTGATTGGTAATATTGACACTATAGCATCGCTTTGGAGTTGAAGAAAAGCACGTTTGGAATTCTTAAGCCCTGTGGAGTTTTATTTCTCATATAGTAGTATAAGATCAATTTTTTATTTGAATATTCATTCGATAGCAACAACTTGGTATAGACCTATGAAAGCTAAAGGATTATTGATGGTCGAGAGCAAAGAAAAGTGCTTTGAATGAAAAAGCTGTATAACTATATTGGCTCAAAGCTGACAAAACGTAAACAATAACCATAGTATTCTTCATTAATTTGACTGGGTACGGAGGTGTCCTCTAGCATTTGTCGGGGAATTAGGGTTCCAATCCAATAACCTGGGACTCTACCGGAACAGCAGACACAGTCAACAGGCCAATTGCGGCAGATTGCTGCTTCTCTGAAAAAATAATGAGCTGCGAATTAAATCACAGGTACCCCCAACTGGGATCACTATCAGTCAATTGACCTCGAAGAGAAGAAGAAAATAGTTGTTCTTCGCGTCATTCTCGGATCCGGTGGCCAAGAATGCCACAGCCACGTAAATGGCCAAGATCTGTCCCGCCGCACAATTCCTAGATAACAATTTAGAATGAGGCTGGATGAGAACGTTGTAAATGTTCTTGAGTGTCTCCGAGGAGGTGCGGCCATAATGATTCACAGCATCGCCACCGAAGGTGGAAAGCAAACGCACATCACGGCATGAAGTCAACTTCCGATAAAACCGAACAGAGCGACAAAAAATAGAGAGAAGAGGGCGTTTTAAGTATTTCCGCGGAGCTCAGATCGACTAGAACGACCCATAGAAAGGCCCACAATTCTCTACAGCGAGGAAAGTGTGATTCCCCTTCCTATCTTGGGCTGCGGCACGTCCAATGAGATGCGGTGGGTTTATCAACGCCGGATACCAGCTACCCAAGGGCTATACACACAGCCCTGGACAAGTGGAACACAACCCCAGATGATCCACGGCACTTGCATGGATCTTGCTAGATTGATGCATGATTCACCCGCGGAGTTATTCAATTCTGCGTTTATCGCCCTCTTCAGCACCCGGGGGGTGGCATCCGAGTTTGTTCTCATAGGCCCTTCCCATGGGTGGCCGTGCATCCCTTATCGCTGGCCCGACCCCGTCCCCGGTTTATGGTGAAAGTACGCATGCTTGGAAGTCTGGTCCTAGCTCTTTGCTGTCAGGGACTGTGTGAGCTAGACTCCTTTTATCGAATCAGATTGCGTGGATATACTCGCAACGGTGCTTTTTCTTTTGACTAATCCATCGCCTCCCGTGAACTCTACGATATTTCCCGGGTGTTACGGACGATCGATAGCTGCTCGCGATCGTGGCTTCGTGTGTCATAATGATATTTGCCTGATATACGAGGATCAGTCACTATTGACCTTGGCTACGTCTATATAGATGATCGAGTCTGCCTTCATTGCTCCTCCTTCTCAACTATCTAGCTCAATCGCCCTCAAATACTATCGATTGGGATATCTTCTTGAGCTCACTCTTGTCAAATAGATTGGCTGGTTCTATTTTAATCCCATTCGCATCCACTACTCTCCAACGTCGTTTGTCAACGACAATGGCTGCCAACTTCGGCAAACTTCTTTTTGTGTCCCCGGAGATCCATCCCGGTACACGGAAAGCAAAGTCCATTCCAATTCTCAACCCATTCGATCAGTATGGCCGGGTCTTCTTCTTTTCTTGGATGGGTTTCATGGTAGCATTTCTATCGTGGTATGCGTTCCCACCATTGGTAAGTGAACAAAAATTCTGCTCTCGTTAGATACGTAGAGACCAGTGGCATTAACAGCTTTCTGTCTAGCTTTCTGTCACCATCAAGAAGGACTTACATATGACCCAAGAGGATGTTGCAAACTCGAATATTGTTGCACTTCTCGCTACCTTTCTTGTTCGATTTATCGCTGGCCCGCTTTGCGATCGATTCGGTCCCCGACTAGTATTTGTAGGGTTGCTGCTCTGCGGATCAATCCCCACTGCTATGGCTGGTCTCGTTACTACACCCAAAGGCCTGATCGCGTTGCGATTTTTCGTTGGCATTCTCGGTGGTACTTTTGTTCCTTGTCAGGTTTGGTGTACAGGGTTCTTCGACAAGAATATTGTGGGCACGGCCAATTCACTGGCGGCAGGTTGGGGTAATGCAGGTGGAGGAATCACCTAGTGAGTTTTGCCTCGGTCATCGAATAATTATTATTTTACTGACTTGGATCTCTCAGTTTCGTCATGCCTGCTATCTACGACTCTTTTGTCGGCTCTCGTGGCCTGAGCCCCCACAAAGCTTGGCGAGTTTCCTATATTGTTCCTTTCATCATTATCGTGACCGTGGCACTGGGGATGCTTTTCCTTTGCGAGGATACACCGACTGGAAAATGGTCAGAGCGACACCTTTGGGCGAAGGAGACACCTTCTCCAAGCTCCCCCGGTTCACCCTCGGATGGAAACATCGTCAACATCCACTCAGTAATCCATTCCACTGGGCCATCCAGCCCTCCGTCGGTATACGACAGCGCCATCGACGTGGAAAAGAAAGGCACACAGTCACCCCGCATCATCGATAAGGATGCCTCAGGCATGGGGCAAATTGGTCTCCTCAAACAAGATACTGTTGTCACACTTTCGCGAAAAGACGCTTTCCGGGTCGCCTTCAGCCTGTCCACGATGGCTGTGGCAATTCCCTATGCCTGTTCATTCGGATCTGAGTTGGCTATCAACTCCATTCTTGGAACCTACTACTCGGACAATTTCCCAACGATGGGACAGACGGAGTCCGGTCGGTGGGCTGCCATGTTCGGCTTGCTGAATGTGGTTTGTCGCCCTGCAGGTGGATTCTTCGGAGACCTGATTTATCGCTCCACGGGAACTGTTTGGTCGAAGAAACTTCTGCTCGCCTTCTTTGGTCTCGCCATGGGTGCTTTCCAGCTGGCAATTGGATTTTCTAACCCGACGAGTCAATCCACAATGTTTGGACTTGTGGGAGCGCTAGCCTTCTTCCTGGAGGCATGCAATGGAGCTAATTTTGCCGTGGTCCCGCATGTGCATCCTTACGCCAACGGTGTTGTGTCTGGTGTGGTGGGCGGATTCGGAAACCTTGGAGGCATAGTCTTTGCGATTATTTTCAGATATAATGGCTCGGACTATGGGCGCTCTATGTGGATTGTTGGAGTGATTTCTCTGGCCGCGAACATGGCTGTCAGTTGGATTCGTCCAGTGCCCAAGAACCCACTAGTTGGATTATGATCGTCATGTATATGTTAAGATAAATAGAGATATTAATAAGGTTATTCAAATTTCATAATTTAGATCCATTGCTTATTCCCAGAGGCATAGCACGTTAATAGAATATCCTAAAGTTCAGCCCTCGGCATCCCGACAGCGCGGGCTTCGGGGTAGCATCCCCCGAGAACGGGGTAAAGCTCCGGCGAAAACGAGGGGCATGAGTGGGATATGTGGGGAAACCCAGGCCTCTCCCCAGTATTTTTCCTGTATTCCTTATCCAGTCCTTCGCTTTTACTTACTCGACTCAAGTCCACCATCCTGTTGTCAAGATTTCCAGTCTTCCGTCTAACTTCTCGCTTCTCATCACTTTCCGGGCACGCGCGAAGACAATTTACTCAAGCGAATTCTCAAAGATCCTTTCAGTATACAACAGCACCATCGGAAATGGCTCCAGTCCGCCGCATTGCTCAAATCGTTCATCTCAGACCATCTGCTGTGGCTGCGTATAAGGAATGCCACGCGAATGTCTGGCCCGAAGTGCTGCAACAAATCAAGGACTGCAATATTAAAGACTGTACGGTTCAAGCCATACCTCTCTCCAACGTTCTAATTAGAATTACCTAACAATGTCTTTCCGCTGTTATAGACTCTATCTTTTTCGACAATGACCGCACTCTATTCGCTACTTTCAAGTACGTCGGTACAGACTTTGAGGGCGATATGGAGAAGATGCGGGCCAATCCCAAAGTGAGGGAATGGTGGGCTATGACCGATGGCATGCAGGTGGGTATTGGAATTTATTTATCTTCACAGTTTATCCAAGCTAAATCGCATATTCTTATAGGAGAGTCCCATTCCAGGTGCCGTGAGCAGTGCGGATGGACCCGGATGGTGGAAGGTATTGGACGAGGTGTTTTACAACGAGTAAAGAGAATAGATTTCAAGGTTTGTAAATACTCCAACGACAATATATGTTGTCTATTAGTTCAGCGTTGAAAGAAATGATCTATCCTCCTTTGCCGGTCATCATGTGATGCACTCCCTATCCCTCCGGGAGCGCGGCGTAAGCCCGAGAGATGGTCTTTGTTGTTGGCAGCTAATATTTTCATAGACCAGCCGTGCAAGAGGGCATCCGAGACTGGGGCAGCTCGGTCTGCAGTTGCGGGGCTTGTGACCGATTGCTCCAGTCTCGTTTTGCTTGATGTTTGCGGGATAGACTCTAGACGTGGAGGCGATGGAGGAGGTAGTGGATGCGAATGGATATACAAGCTCATGTATCCTGTATTTGACCAAGATGGTATCAATAGGGAAGCTGGACCATCATGTCGTGTGGAGATGTCGGCTGTCATGGATATATTCATGGAGTCGAAAAGTTCGACAAGACAACTCCACAGGACGCGGAGAAGAATGCCGTGGGAGACTACAGCTACTGTGTCTCTTTCCCGTGTGCTCTCAAAAAGCAAAGGTAGAAGGTGGCTGTTTAGAAATGAAGTTACCCGTCGTTTCATCGAGGATGACGACTCGCTCTCGACATGTCTCGAAGTGTCACCTTCGGATCGGGGTCTGCTATCGTTTGATGAGCAAGACCGTTGCGGGCGTTTTCCTTCCAACGAACCAAAGTCTCTTTCTCTTAGATCTGGTGTCAAAATGGGCGCTAAAAGCACACCGTCTGCTCCTGGTGGTTGGTGGCGACAAATTCCCTCTGCTGTATGTCGAGCTCGAGTGAGGTCTGAGGCAAATATAGAGTTGAAATAAACTGAGTTCGAAGCAAAATGCCGTGCAAGACATTCGATCTGCAGCGTGCCGTGGTTTGTGAGGGCCGAATCAGTTATGCCCGCCCTTTATTATATTAGTCTCTGAGGCAATGGGTACATGCATTATATATATATCGGTTCCTACCAGGTCCTTGTCACATTATCTACCGTCTCGGCATGGCGGATGAGATAAATCCTCATTTTAATGAACGGTGTATCGTATGCAAAAGTGACAAGAAGTTTGTAGCTGTTTGATGTGCGCTGAATGCAAGCACCCATGAGCCGGTCACGTGCTTCTGACGTTCAAGATTGGGTTGACTCGCAGACCCGCTGGCTGTGGACTACTTCAAAGCCATCTATTCAGGGGCATCGCCAAAGCTAGCTGTGGTTTACGATCTAGATTCCCAGCTACGATGCACATTGCCAGAGCAGACACATGAGGAAGCAAGTGAGGGAACGAACAGATTGCTTGGACATTTGGAGCGATTAGAACTGTCAAAAGAAAATTGCCTTGTGAACACCGAACTAATTGCTCCAGATATAAAACACCCCTTAAAACGTAAGAAAAGTGGTATGTGCCATGATCCATCAATCTACATTCGTCAGAAAAAAAGAAACGCCGACTGGCAAAGCCAATTCCCTCCTTGAATTTTTGTTGGAAACTTTTTGAGCATCAACAGCGGACCGTACGACTCATCAGGATTAGCAGACAAGGCGCTTAAGCAGCAAGCTCGCGGATCTTCTCCTGGACGCGAGCCTTGCGCTGGGCGTGGGTGAGCTTGGGGACCCGGTACTTCTTGGCCTCGGCCTTCCACTGCTCCTTGGTCTTCTTGGAGCCCTCATCCTCATCCTTCTTGAAGGGGTCCTCACGGATGGCGCTGTGGGCCTCCTGGTAGAGCTCCTCGAGGTCACCAGCGTCAATCTCCTCCTCGATGTACTTGGCGAACTGGGACTTGTAGCGCTCCTCATCCTCATCGGCGAGGGTCTCCATGTACTCAGAGACGTGGCCACCGAAGATGTAGTTGCGGAGGGTGTCGGCATCGAGCTCCTCGGACTCGATGTCGTAACCGGGGAAGCGGCGGTCGGAGTGGGGGATGAAGATACCACCGTCGGAGGCACCCTTCATGGCACCGAAGACACGGTGACCGCTGGAGGTGCGGACGAGACCGACATCAAGGAAGGCCTTGAAGGGACGGCGCTCACCATCATCGGTCTCGGCGGCCTCGGTGAGGGAGTACTCGCCAGTGGCCTCCTCGACACCAGTGAACTGCTCAGCCAGACCCAGCTTGGACAGGGTGCGGCGAGCCAGCAGAAGACCGGTGGCGTAGGCAGCGGACCAGTTGGTGAGACCCTGGTTGATACCGTAGCGCTTCAGCTCGTGGGAGTAGGCGGAGGCGAAGACCTTGTCGCCGGAGATCTCAGAGTAGACGATCTGGGTGACGATGTCGCGGTTGGTGAAGCGGACGACCATGCGGTACTTGGGGGCGTTGTACTTGTTCTTGGCCTGGGTGATCAGGCGCTTGCGAGCATAGTAGTCGGTCTTACCCTCGCGGCGACGACGGTACTTGGTCTGGTAGCGACTGTGGGAAAAGTTAGCACACAACTAGATCGAAAAAAAGACTTCCCCCGCCAGTACAGAAGAATCAGGGGGTTTCAACTCACGAGAAGTAGGCATCGTTCTTGACAGTCTTGGTGAAAGGCTGTAAGGGGAAAATCGCGAGTCAGCAATTTGCGCTTCAGAATTTGGTCCGAAGCATCTTGCAAGGACCCGGCTCCGATGGAGATCGAAGGGCCGAAAAAAAAAAAAAAACCAAAGCAATCGCAGAGACATTTTCAGCCATCTGCGACGTTATTCACACTCACCATTTTGGCGGTTGTCGGGTGCTGAAGCCTGTGGTCGACGGTTGAAGAAAGAGAGGAAGCCAAAGTGTTGTGCGGTGACTTTGTGGGGGATTTCGCTTAGCGGGCTGCATCCCGCCCAAAAGTGCGGTTGGCGACGAGGGAGGGTGAGCGACGGTGGGGCAACATCTACGGACCATGTATACTCACCAAAGCGAACCTCAAACATGAATTTTGGAATCCTATGGTCTTCAGTAAAATTCCATTACGTTTGATATGGATGTAAATAAACCGTCTTTAATTTATTCTCTATGCATATGCCACAAAATCCATCCCCGCGGGTCTGGTCCTCACAGGCGGGCCTTGTCCTCGCTCTCCAACAATTGAAGACCAGTGATCTGCTCTAGCTCTTTCACAGTATCCTGAGTCTTGCCAAGAATCACTTTCACAGTTCGCAGCCCAGCGCGCTTCCCTGCCTTCAAGTTTTCACCGATATCGTCAAAGAAGACAATGTCCGATGGCCCGGCGCCGGACAGACCACGTTTCTTGGCCAAGGTGTCCATTTCCTGGATAGCAACCTCATAGATCTTAGGATCTGGTTTGCGAAGTCCCGTGTGCGCAGATGAGACGAAAAAGTCGAACTGTGATCGAACTCCTGTCTCATCCTTGTTGTACGGATGTCCCTCCGGGAACTTGGTGGTATTCGATAGAGCACCCATTAGGTACTTCCCCGACGCCCTCAACTTCTTCAATGCAGGAAACATATACGGGTCTGGTGTCCGAGATATCCGCATCATCTCCCAGAATAGCCATTCTGCATCCACCTCCGGGAGTGGAGGAATAGTAGCCGGACCGCTCAACCCTTTCTTTTGCTGCTGTTGCTCGTGGAATAGCTTCCAAAGAGTTGGATGGCGCAGGTCTCGGTTGAATGCAGCAAAGAAATCAGCGTCCATCTTGATCTCGCCTCGTTCGATTCTGTGCCAGGCACCATTGGGAGATGTCCGTGAAATGCTAAAGTTCACCCAACCGGGTGGAATATTTTGAGAGATCTCATAATCCAGAATAGCCTGGAATGGCGAGACAACCTACAGCCAGGGTTAATGAAATTTATCGTGAGGCAAGGATGGCACCGGTGTCAACTTACACAAACGCCGCCAATGTCAAAGAGAAGGCCTACTGGCCGATTGTTCTCTGCCATGGTATAACTCGATCAAACGATTTCGACACTTGTATAGTGGTAGATAGGGTGAATAAGGATAATTCGAGAGATGGTGAGTAAGGTAGATGCGTATGCAAGGACTTTGCGGAGAAGTAAAGGACCGATCTCTAATGCGATCGCGAATTGCCGAGGTACAAAAGGTTCGAGACCGAGGGAATGCCGCTCAACATCGACACTCTTGCCCTATTTGACTATACCCGGATCAGATATCAACATCCGAAGGGTCTTTTCAGAACTAGGTTTTCAAGTTGTTCAACTATACACATTGATTCAAGGTAACTAATAACTAAGTGTACCTGCCCACTGCACCGAGTCTATCGATCTTGCGTGGCGGTGCACCACGTGACCTCACCGATAAGGAAGACACGCTGATAAGCAAACGAATGGCCGGCGCGTGCGGCCGTGAGCTTCATTCCAAGGCACAGTGGGCCATGAGGCGTGCTGGTCAGGACTCAAGCGATGGACTCGACGCGAACAATCTATGAGTTGAAGTCAACATTCATCCGGAGTCAAGTGCGCATTCTATCTGAGAGCCTTGAGCTGCCGGAGGACTGGCAACACTATGCGGTGGAGACCGAGGAGGGTGAATTGAGCGCAAAGGTCATTGAGGATGTGCTGCACAAGGGTATGGCCGGTCTTCCTCCCCATCATCTAATATGTCTGATGTTGAGGTCACACGTGAATACTTTTTGAGGGGATTCAAGACTGATCTATCGTTAGTAAACTCGGCGACAAAACAACACCACCGTGTTGTCTATTCATCACAAGCAATCCACCATGTGGCTAGTCAGATATCCAGCCTCTACTGGTCCGCCATAAGCCAGGAGGCTCAAAGCCAAGCAGCTTTTGCAAAAGGCGTAGGACAGTTGACGGACTTGTCCAAGCAATGGTATGGCCAACCATATACTCTTGCTCTTAGTCGAAGGAAACTTACGAACATGAATCTAGGAATATTGCCAAACTGCCTTTGGAACTGGAAGCCCGAGGCACAAGCGAAGAGCAGAATACAAGGTCAGCTCTCCACGCATCTAATTGCTCCCCGATTGGGATTGAAGTTCCACCTGCCTAACACCCCCGTGGTACAGATACCAGGAGCTTCGGAAGCGACTCACCATCCTCGACGAGCAGCGCCAGAAGAGGAAAAGGCGTCGTGATCAATTACAACATCTCCGGCGTCTGCTCGAGCCATTTCAAGAACCACAAAGAGACATTCAACCGAACCTGGTGACCCGCGACGGAGAGCTTATTCAGGAACTGGAGAAAATGCGAATGCTGGTGGCGCGGGTCGGAGGAAGGATAACGCAACAGAAGAAACGCGATCATGGTCCAGAGAAGGGGGAATACCTGCTCCCTGGATCAGATCGGAGACTGGAGGCCCTGCTGGATACGGGGGTATGACTTTGACGATATTCCATAATTGCCAACACGCGAACCTTGCATTACCTTCAAGGACCCTGGTCCATGCGGCATGGTAGTAGGATTCTAGCACTGCAGCCCTGTAACTGTAAGCCTGGAGTGTGCAGTAGCGATTTCAGGGAAGATTCATGACCACGGCTTAGAGCAGATGCTCATAAATCCCCAGTTGTCAATCCATACAAACAAGCCTAGTATGCTAGTAGTTACTAGGGTCTAGTGTATACATCTACCCAGGAAGCACTACTTGGTTGTAGTAGATGGGGATTTGTGCATTCTGATTAGGCTGAAATCCAACCACCCAGCTGCCTACCCTGGGACCTTGGGTACAGTAAGGATAAAGCACGTGCCCCAATACGTCGCGACGGAGGCAGGCACGATTCAAATTAGAAAGAGAAAGAGAAAGAGAAAGAGAGTTCGCTGGTTCCTGTCCTCCGTCATCTATTACGCCTACACCCTGGAGCCTTGGAAGGCGCGGTGAGATGTTGGCCCCGTCGGATTATTCTTCACCATCGCACCCTCGTGATGAGTCCCTTCGACAGAATGAAGCGCCTAGCAGGGCTGGAGCAGCGTGATTCAGGTGCAAGTCGAGATGATGGTGGAGGGAGCTCCTCCAAGTTGAATTCACGCGGGGCGAGCGAGAAGAGCAACGCTAACCCGATCGGGCCTGGTGCGAATCCCCAACACTTCGGCGAGACTCAGCCAGCATCACACGGCAACAACAAAGACCAAGCGCTCGACACCGAATCCCATCTTCTCGATTGCGCCGCCATCATCGAGGGTGACGGCTCCTCCTCCCCTTCCAAGGCACTTTTTACGCGTGGGCACCGCCGTCGTTCCACCCACGTTACTCGCCGTGACCTTGAGAAGTTTCAAAAGGAGGTCCTTGGTGTGGAAAACCACGCCGCCTGGTACGACGAGGAAAACGGCTCCTCGCGCCCCATCAACCCTTACGATCCGCAACTCGAGGAACTCAACCGTGCCTTTTCCGTCGCCGATCTGTCCATGAACAACCCCGCGGGAATGGCACCCAACGGGTCCGCCTCGGGCATGTTTTCGAGCTACGTGGAAAACTCCCCTGGTAACCCTAACATGGGTAGTGTTCCTCGACAGTCCATGTCACCTGCACTCTCCCATCCGTCGCCGCAGGTCAATGGGGGTGGCATGGGAGCGTTTGCCCCCGGGATGTCTATGAACGCGGGGCACCAGATGGATCTCCATCATCTATATGACATGGTATTAGAACTGAGTGATGTTCTGAAGAATAACAGGGAGGTGACCAAGAATATTGTCACTAGTGCGGAGGAGATAATGGTATGTGAACCCTTTGCGAACAAAAGCTGAGGAAACCGGAAGCTGACGATGATACGATAGAAGAGCGGCCCTTCCGAGGACGCCAGCCCGGCGTTGCAACGGGTCAATGGTGAAATTTCAGGTATGTTTCATTTTAATATTTCTTCCCTCCGTCTCTTTGCAACGCCGGTTACTGATAACTCACCTTGTGGTAGCGGCCCGAATTTCAGAACTCGAACGCGCCCTCGCCAAGGAGAAACGACAGACGGAAGAACTCAAGCGCGAGCAATTAGAGAACGCCAGGCTCATTGGGGAGTACGAGGCCAGCGTGGGTTCAATGGTGGAACAAATCCGCAACTATTGCCAGAACAACAACATGCATTTCCTTCACCAGAAGAACCACTATAACCAACTCCTGCAAGCCGAGCGGGATCTCCATTTAGAAAGCCGACTGGACCGCGACTACTGGCATACACAGACCATGAAATGCGCCGAGATGATACGCACAGCCCACCGAATCCGATCCGACGAGGAGGAAGTTCCAGTGCGCATCATTGCCGGACTTCAGAACGAGGTTCGGGCCTACCGCAATGCCTTGGGGATGGAGCCTGAGCAACCCGAGGATGAGTATGGTTGGAAGATTCTCAAGGACGTCTCCGGTGCGGATTGAAATTGAAATTGAAATTATAACCGAAACTGGATCATGGACTCTCACGGCGCGATGACTTAATATTGAGGATTTTGATCACTCTTTCCTCTTCCCCCCTCTCTCGGCGAGGGGGGCTTTGTTGCATAGTACCTGGCGGCGTTTTTCTTCTCTCCTTTGCCTTCGCCTTTCTGCTTCACGTGCTCTTCTTCCTCACCCCGGATCATACAGGGAGGCGTTCATGGCGTGGGATGTATTATTTTGTCACCGGTTGCAGATACCCGGAACCGTTTGTGTTACAATGGGCTCGTATTAGAAACCCGTCGACCACCCATCGAAGATTATACATATTGATCAGCATGGAAACCACTGGAACTCGGTTTTATTTCACCAATCACACCTTCAATATTTTGTAGAAGATGAGAGATTAGTCGGTGAGTGCCTCGCCCCCCGTTCCCCGGAATGGAATGGACGAGTAGCCACTTTTGCCACAAACTAGAGCCACTAGTGTATAGTCGCTTCAATGCCTTCCCGATTACGGAGCCGACGCCTCCCTGAATGATCCGTACGATCCATATGATTAACTAAGGTATACCTAGGGTGTATCTAGGGTATACTAGGGTATACTAGGGTATCCAGTAGGAGAAGGTGGTTGCACACCCTCACGTGCCCCCGCTCTTTTGACTCTTCCCCGATTATGTCATGCCCCGATGCTTAATCCTCCACATCCGGTCGCTTCCACACTATTCGCTTCTTCCTTTGCTTTTTTGGGTTTCCAAGGTTGATCACCTGCAATCAGTTTCTTCTCTAACTTCTCTTACTACACTATGCAGTTGGCCCATTTTTCTTTCATGGCGACACATCTGCGCTCCCCCCTCTAACGGCTTGCTCCACCGGTTACTCTCCACAGAACGTCTCAACCCCCGGTCGCAGTCGCAGAGCTGACCTCCTGATCGTCATCCGTCTTCGTCTGCCGTCGACGGCGAATTGGCCTTAGAAACTGCCGACCTATCGACACCCGTGTGCCAAGTGGGGAGAACAGCCAATTATGCGCCATCCGATCTAGGCCTGTCCCAGTCATTCGACCTACATTCCGCACTACAGAGCGGCCCCATCGTGGACGAGGACCGCCCACCCCGGTCTCCCATCTCTCGACTCTGTGTGGGAAACAAGTGTGAGGAGGATTCAACATGGAGGGTGTTCAGACGGTCGATGTGAGCTGGCTCCATCACTCACAGAAAGGTAAGCTTTTGGCCCCCGCCCCTCGAAGTGGCATCCTATACGAACCCTCGTCGGTCCGACGGCGGACCTCCGAGGTGCTTCTGATGGAAGGTTTTGGGCAACACCTGACCGATCCTCATTCTAGATCATCTTTCACGTACGAAATCAGTATCATCAGTCTTAAGCGACAAGGCTGCCGCCGAAAAGGAGGCGCCCACCACTTCATCCAAACCACATCGACGATCACGATCGAATAGTAGCCCGGCACGCCCGCCATCATCTGGCAACTCTGCGCCGAAGCGAGAAAACGAAAATACTCCACCAAATGCCGAAGAGAAGGAAAAGCCACAAGTGACGGAGAAGGGTGCGGACCAGAAATTACCCTCAACCCCGTCTCCAGCATCGCAGAAGAGTGCTCCCAAACCGGTCGGTGGACGGCGAAACTCGTGGATATCGAGTCTGAGCTCAAAGTTCTCTTCTGGATCAACCCCACCGTCTCAGTCGAGCCTCAAGGGTGCTCCGGCGAGCCCCAAGGCCACCACTCCTCTCGATACACACAATCCATTCGGAGCGGCCTACTCACCAAAGGACAAGGAGGACGAGAAGGACGAACCGAGCCCGTTCACTTCATCGTCACCTAAAGGCCCCTCATTTCTTCACAATGCCTTGCGCAAGTTTTCGTCGAATTCAGGTGGACTACCCAAGTTGCCACCCAACGGCGTGTGTTGCCCTCGCCGCGTGATGAACTTGGACCCAAACCGAGAGCGTTGCAAGATCGCCGAGTTGAACCAGTCTAATCTACACAGAGTCGCATTTTGTGTGGATGTGGAAATTGCGGGAATTTCTCATCGAGACACCGATGAGGATGCTCCCCCAACTAACCAGCTACGTCAACCTCTGCCCGAATCCCATCGCCAGAAAATCAAAAAGGCCGAGATCAAGGAGAAAGGCAAGGAGGAAGCCGAAGCTTTGAAAGACCCTCAAGGTGCAGTGACGGAGAAAGAAACCCCGGCTCCGCCCGTGGCTCAAGATTCTGCACCTGCACCTCCTCAGGGTACATCGCCACCCACCCAAGCAAGCAGCCCCCCAACTGTCCAGACTACTACCACCGAACCCAATCATTCTAGTGCGACCCCCGCTGCGGATGCTAAGCCCAATGGCGAAGGGAAAGATCCGTCGAGGAAAGCAGAGAAGAAGAAACGGTCGGAGGAAGAAAGAAAGGAACGAAAGGAACGCAAGCGGAGACAGGCTGTTGCAAATGGCTCCGTGCCCTTGCAGCTATCCGCCGAAACGGACGAAGATGAACCTCGTCCACCGGCGAGCGACACGACTCGCCCTAAGACTCAAAGTCATCCTACGACGGATCCGGTCCGTATATACAGACGGTGCTGTCAACTACGAGAAACCCCAGTTCTCAAAAGAGTGGTTGACGAGATTGCCTCGCCTTCGTCGACCTTAGCTGAATCCCCAGGAACCGTCGCAGCTCTGGATCTTAGTAATTTCCCGATGAACCCGCAAGACATCGCAACCTTCAGTGACTGGCTAGCGGTTGTTCCCGTCCGAAAACTTCTGCTCGAAAACTGCGCGTTGAATGATGAGTCCGTACGGTCGATTCTTGCAGGCTTACTTGCCACAAAGACGGTTGAACAAATGCGTTCTCGGCGGAGACGAGCAAGAAGATCGGATTCCCCGCTTGTCAACGACGAACGATGGGGCGTTGTGGAGAAGCTTTCTCTTAAAGACAATCCCAAAATCGGCCGTGAAGGATGGCGTCATATCGGCTTGTTTGTTCATTTGTCCAAATCTCTCAAGGCAATCGACCTCTCGGGTATTCCATTCCCAAAGTGCCAGGTCCCATCAGATGGATCTACGGGACAAACTCAACTCCAATCTAAACCCGATGTCTGCAATGTTTTCGCCGACGCTCTCGCAGAACGCTTTAGTGGTGATCACCTTGAAGAGCTGCTGATGAGCGAGTGCAAGCCTTCCAGTGAACAGGTTAAGAGAATCTGTGAAGCTGCTACCAAAATGGGATTGCGGCGGCTAGGTTTTGCAAACAATGGCCTAACGAGAGAGAGCTTGGGCCATGTTATCGAGTATCTCAAGTCTGGTCAATGTGAAGGCCTGGATCTAGGAGGAAACGTCATTAAGGATGATCTCGATCTTCTCACAGAGGCCATTGAGCCCGAGTTCCCACTTTATGCACTCAGTCTTGCTGATTGCTCCTTGAATCCATCTGTGATCTGCCCGTTACTCCAGTCTCTCACCAGGCTTCACAACCTACGCTTCATCGACTTCTCACACAACAAAGATTTGTTCTCAGTCCAGCCAACCTCTATTGGCGCGTTCCGACGCTTCCTTCCTAAGATGTCCTCTCTGAAGCGGATCCATCTTGCGGATGTAGCCCTCACCCCAGATAACGTCATTGGCCTTGCCGAAGTTCTTCCAGAATGTCCCAGTCTCTGCCACTTGAACATCCTAGAAAATCCTCAGATCGCCTCTCTGGCTTCGGGTACAAACCCCGAAGTCCAGGAGGAAGCGTGTGCAGTTTATGCATCCATGCTTGCTGCTGTTCGTGTGTCGCGAACGATCATTGCCGTTGATATTGAAATCCCAACTGCCGAGAACAACGAAGTTGTCAAAGCTCTGGCGTCCCAGATTGTGGCCTACTCACTTCGAAACCTCGAAGGCGGCGCCATCGCCGAAGAGCTATCCGAAACGTTCGTTTCAACTCAGTCCAAAGATGTACCGGTGCCAGAGATCCTGCAGCACATTGTGGGACACGCTGGTGTGTACGGTACAGAGGAGATTGTTGGTGGCGACGAAGAGGACGAACCAGCTCCCGATGAAGACTATGTCATTGGCGGTACAGGCGTCGTCAAAGCCCTAGGCGTCTGCCTTGGTAATTTGGACCAGCATGGTAGTGATATCGGGGGCGACCTCTCTCTGCCTCCGAGTGGCACAACCACCCCTAGGCGTCGCAAGTCACGAAGCGTTGTCACTAAGAGACCTCGTGATATGTCGAAGAATCTATTGGAGTCGGCACGTAACATCCGCACACGGATTCAGTCGGCCCTCGTCCGCGAGGACCGAGCTGGTAACGATGCAAACTATAGTGGGTCGTCCTTTGAACACATCTTTCTATGTGCACCTGCTAACCCCTTCCCTAGGACGCCTTCAGTTCTTGGACTTCACTTTACATAAGATGATTCAGCGCTTCGAGGACGAGTATCCTGAAACGCGCCTCCCCCAAGCTGCTCCTCCATCTAGTGCTCCCGACACCAGCTCCCAGCATTCTGGCGAAGACGTCAACGCCCCTGAAGCTCCGGGCAGCAATCTGAATAGTAGCATGATCGACAATGAAAATGCCGTCGACGACGAAGAAACGGATCAATACGCCATCCATCTATCTCGCACTAGCTCAATGACTTCCTTGCACGCTCGTGCCATGACCTCAGAAGAAGGCCATGTTCATCGCCTGGGCCAGAATCTCCGCCGTGACTTCCTCAACCCATCCTTGGGTGATGGCGAGGGCGACGAAGATGATGATTCCCACCTCGTTGCTCTCCGGGAGAAACTGGAACGTCTCCACGAAGAGCAATCCCAGTCACCGTTTGACAGCGCCCAGGCCGAAGAGGCCTTTGAGAAGCTCGGTAACACGGTTGAGGAGCTTTGGGCCGCTCAACGACAAGACGTCGAGGGCTTCGAGAAATTCAAGCAGTCGCAGATCGCGGCTCAGATTAACAGTGGTCTTCGGCTGGCTGCCATCAACAACTCGGCGGCAGACAAGGATAATCAAGATTCCGAAAACAAGTCGCCTTCATCTTAGCTTGATCTGTTCATTCCTGACTTATATTTCACATTCCTTACCATGCCATTTGTTATTTTCAAGCGCAACTGTTGTACATACCTCTGATATTTTGGCTTTACTCACCTTACCTTACCTTGTCGCCTTAGTACGCCATCCTTTATCTTCGTTTGGCCATGTTCACAGCGTTAGCCATCGATCTGTATATATTTTCCTTCTGAGTTTGAACATTCACCTTATGATGTATCTGAATCATGTATCTTTCTGGTCCATTGTGAATTATATCATCAATCGAATATTCATATATTTAACCTGTCTCTTAGGGTCTCTTAATAAAACATAAAATCACGTACTCACCATTTTCTTTCTTGGGTCAAAAGGTCATCCTGACGTTCTGACGTAACCCTTAGTAGCTAGTAGTTATACAAAAATTCTAACGCCAACAAAATTGCACTTCATAAGCCGTGAAATTTCCTTCCAACCCCTAACTCTGCAAGTAAAGCTCAAGGAGACTGACTAACTTCCCTGCAGATCCGGCCCTTGACACGTTCCAACTCTCCCTGTGCCGAGCTTTTCCCATCTTGAAATTATCATTAGATTATGCGACGAAGACATGGCTCCCTACGACACCAGCATTATGGACTATCCACCGTATTCAGTCACGCAGTCAAGTGGGTTTCTATGATGGTTTATTTGCAGCTCCATTTCGGTGCTAGCCTTGTTTATACCTATTGCTAGCTTTATATGTACAGATGATTTAAATACATTGATTTTCTAAACTATATCCAATAAACACTAGCATGTACTAAGTGAATATATATCGTAACAGTAATACTCTATCATACTGTGGTGGAGATCCTCGGCAGAACTTCCCCAGTTTCCTGGGGTTTCACATGCCAACTCCGTCATCCGCAACTCCGCCAGCTCAACTCCTCTTCTTTCCACCTTTCACTTTGACCTTCTGCCTCGCCTTTCCATCTGCCCCCTTCAACTTCATCTCGGTCATGTCCATCCGCGATTTCGGCTGATCAGTCGCAGTCGATCATATCGCCATGGCCGCTCAGTCCAAACTACTGCCGCCGGACCGCTCCGTCAAGCAGATCCTCTCTAGCCTCACCTCCCTTTACCTCCGCCACCGCACTCGCATCTCACGCGGTGTTTACCTCGCCCTCTTCGCCGCGCTCGCCAAGCGCATCCACAATGCCATCTCTGAGCAGAAGGCTGCTTCCCAGCAGGTAGAGCTGCGGAGAAGGCAGCCCGGCACCAGCAGTCTGGGGGACGACGGGCAACCGCGGAAGAAGCCGGTGGAGATCAACCGCGAGTTCTTCAAAAATTTGCTTCGCCTTCTGAAGATCGTGATCCCTGGATGGCGAAGTAAAGAATTACGTCTCCTCGTGAGCCACAGCGTCTTCCTCGTGTTGCGGACGTTGCTTAGTCTATATGTTGCCGAGCTAGATGGCCGGCTGGTGAGCAACTTGGTGCGGGGCAAGGGGAAAGACTTTCTGCTAGGTCTTGTCTGGTGGATGATTGTCGCGGTGCCGGCAACGTTTACAAACTCTATGGTAAGATTCCTAGTCGAGCAGATATGCTGCTTTGCGACCGTGGAGCAAGCGCCCTGCTAACCCACTGATACTCTTAGCTCTCCTACCATCAATGCAAACTGGCCCTCAGTTATCGAAAACGCTTGACTGATTATATACACGACAAGTACCTATCGAATATGACTTTCTACGCCATCTCTGCCCTGGATGATCGAATTAAAAATCCCGACCAGCTCGTCACGGTGGATGTGTCGCGTTTCTCCGATAGTCTGGCCGAGCTCTACTCCAACCTGGCCAAACCGATCCTAGACATGTGCATCTACAACTACTCCCTTTCAAAGAATGTAGGAGGAGAAGGGTTGTTCATTATGAGCTTGCTGGTGCAACTGTCTGCCAACGTCATGCGCATGCTAACGCCACCCTTTGGCAAGTATGTCGCAGACGAGGCCAGGCTCGAGGGTGAATTCCGCTTCCTTCATTCCAGGCTCATCGACTACAGCGAGGAGGTGGCTCTATATCACGGCCATGAGGCCGAAAAGGATACCCTGGACAAGGGCTACTTTACTCTCATCAAACATGTGAACCGTATCTTACGTCGGAGACTCTACCATGGATTCATGGAAGACTTTGTCATTAAGTACTTCTGGGGTGCCCTGGGCTTGGTTCTTTGCAGTTTGCCCGTCTTCTTTAAGATCCCTGGTCAAGTTACCCAGACTATGGGTGACCGTACCGAAAGTTTTGTCACAAACCGACGGATGCTGTTGTCTTCATCGGACGCCTTTGGCCGTCTGATGTTCTCCTACAAGGAGATCTCCGAGCTTGCCGGCTTCACTTCTCGCGTTTCGTCTCTACTTGAGGTCATGGATGACTTGGTCGCGGGACGCTTTGAGAAGAAGCTAGTGTCATCAGCATCTACTGAAGAAAACGCCGCTGTTCTCTCAGGCCGTGGCGAGGTTATGGAAAGTGACTTCATCGAGTTCACAGATGTGCCCATCGTCTCTCCAAATGGCGATGTTCTTGTTCGCAAGCTGTCGTTCGCCGTGAACCCTGGCGACCATCTTCTCATCGTCGGACCCAATGGATGTGGCAAGTCTTCCCTTTTCCGTATCCTGGGTGGGCTTTGGCCGGTTTACGGGGGCTCAGTCAAGAAGCCTCGCTTCGAAGACATTTTCTACATTCCCCAGCGGCCCTACCTATCCCGCGGAACCCTTCGGCAGCAGGTCACCTACCCGGATGGTGTGCGCGAGATGCGTGCCAAAGGTGTGACTGATGCGGATCTCTACGAGATCCTCTCCGTGGTAGAGATCGCCTCCGTCGTCGAGCGCCCTGGCGGCTGGGACGCGGAGGAGGAGTGGCGCGATGTCCTGTCTGGTGGTCTGCAACAGCGCATTGCCATGGCCCGACTCTTTTACCATCGGCCCAAGTTCGCTATTCTGGACGAATGTACTTCATCGGTCACATTGGAGATTGAGAAAGTGATGTACGAAACGGCGAAGAAGCTCGGCATTACCCTGATGACGGTCTCGCACCGACGCAGTCTCTGGAAATACCACCAGAAGATTCTACAGTTCGACGGCCAAGGTAGTTACATTTTTACCGGGCTGGATTGGGAACGACGATTGAAATTAGAAGAGTAAGAACCCCCGCCCCTACCAGTATTCCACACTCATGCTGATCACAATGTTCTTCTACAGTGAGAAGGATGAATTGGAACTGCAGCTTCGGACCGTGCCTGAATTACAGCGTCGGGTGGCCGAGCTGACCGCAAGTTAGTTAACAGGTGGAACCCCGTGTGTATATTAGCGCAATGAAATGGAAATGCATATGAACGTGTCTCTTCGAACCTCGTCGCATTCTCCGCCGGATGCGCACCCAGCCAATCCCAGCTAAGACTCGGCATCGGGGTTGTTCTCATTCTCCAGTTTTTTCGGCTGCGCCCTGACTAGAAGCGCGTATGCACCAATTATATCACACAGACTCGGCAATGGACGGCCAGTGGAACACCGAAGGAATCCCGCGACCGACCGGACTCGACGAGAAGTCATCGTCCCACATTTCCACTCTGGTCGTCTCTCGTCGCTCTCGTCGACCCACTATGATATCGTGGTTCCCCTACGTCATAGAGTTGGTCTATCTTGTTCTGGTTCGCCACGGGCGTCCTTTTTTTCATAGAACAGTTATCCCATAATCCATTTAAGTTCTCGTGAATTCCCTTCTTCGTATTCACCTCACCTCACCTCTCCTCTCCTCAACTCTTCTCACCTCATCTCTGCTCCAACGCGCTGCCCCGGTAGATTGTCCATAAGAGTATGACCAATTCCAACATGAAGCCCACACAACCCACCACACCTCAAAAGAGAAAAATTGTCATCTTTTCTGGTATGTATTACCCCCGTCTCCAAAATTAGCCCCTACCAAATATGGTAGACCAGCGTCACAGCAAACCAATACATCAGAAAGCGGGATATCTAACTTGCGCGTAGACTTCGATGGCACAATTTGCATGCAAGATACCGGCCACATCCTCGTCGACGCCCATGGCTTTGGTGCGCAAGCCAGGGAAAGACTCGAGGCGCAAATGAAAGCTGGAACTAGGACTTTCCGCGACGCCTCCGAGGAAATGTGGGCATCTCTACATGTTCCCTTTGACGACGGGTTCGTCCTTATGGATAAGAGTATCCAAATGGACCCTGGCTTTAGGGAATTCCACCAATACTGCACCGCCAACGGCTTCCCCTTCAACGTGATAAGTGCCGGATTGAAACCAATTCTGCGACGAGTTCTGGATAACTATCTAGGCGAGAAAGAGGTACGTCGCATACACCAATGATATGATATACTATATACCTAGAAAGTTCCCTACCTAACACATTCATTCCAGTCCTCCTCCATCGAAATCGTCGCCAACGACGCCGACATCACCACAGACGGCCAAGTCTGGAAACCAATCTGGCGCCACGACTCCGTAACAGGGCACGACAAGGACGTCTCCGTGATAGAAGGTCGGAAACAAGCCCAAGCAGAATGCGAACCGGACGAAATGCCCCTCATCGTATTCATCGGCGACGGAGTCTCAGACCTCGCCGCAGCCCGCGAAGCAGATGTCCTATTCGCGCGACGCGGTCTTCGTCTAGAGGAATACTGTACCGAACACAACATCCCCCACATCGCATTCGATACCTTCTCCGATATAAAGCGGGAGATCGAATCTCTTTCTCGCGAGGATCAGAAAAAGACAGGTGGTGTTGGTAAACCCGTGCGGTATAATCCCCGTGCGAATATGTGGAGGCGGATTTCGAGTAAGGAGGCTGTTCCGACTCTTATGGCTGCTGCTACGCCTTCTAAGGAGGAGAAAATGTTCCTTTGGCCCGAGACCTTTTCGGATTATATGCCTAAGACTATTGACGAGGGGGTGGAGTCTGATGTGAAGGCTTCAGGATAACTTGAAGCTCTCGGTATAATGTTTTTTTCTTTTTTTTCTTTTTTTTCTATGTTTGTTCATGTTTGACGAAGCCGCTTTTTTCTTTTGTTGGATAATTAATGCATAGGATTGGCGCTGGGCTTCAATGCCCCAGCCAAGACTCTGCCTTTTGTTTGCATTCAGCCTTGCCTGTTCTTTCAAAGTTTGGGGTTCCGGAATGTTGTAGATGGTGATACGCATCTGGGTGTTGGGTTTCTATCTCTGAACTTTAATCACTCCGGATCAATAAAAATCAATAAAATGGGATAGAATACTTCAGACTATTCAGACATAATCATAAGATTAACCTTTCTCTTGCTGGAAACATCATCAGGTGTACTAGACTTACTTATATTTGTCGAGGATTGCCCGGTTAGGAAGGAAAAAATAATTACTAGTAGTCAGGGGTCACCGGTATCTTGATTGTATGTACTATTACTAGTAGCTATCCTATGTGAACCAATCGATACAACGCTGGTGAAGGGACAATCAAATTATGCTATCGAACAAATGCAAATTGACAGAAATCGATCAAGACAAAACCCCATTACTAGTACTGATGATACGACTCAGGCTCACCCATAGCCAACTACTCAATCCTTTACGGCCAGCGGCTCAACATTCCAGATACTATCTGCGTATTCGTTGATAACACGATCGGTCGAAAAGAATCCCATTCGTGCAACGCTGGTAATCGACTTAGCCAACCACTCCTCCTTATTCAGGAATGCCTCGTCGACCATGTCGTGCGTGGTGACGTAGGAGTGGAAGTCGTCGGAGACAAGGTAGTAATCACCGTGTTCCTCGATGGAAGAAGTGAGAGCGGAGAAATCTCCAGCATCGCCGAACATGTTGTCCTTGATGGCTTTGAAGACCTTCGCCAAGGCTGGGTCGAGCTGGAAGTCGCCGTAGAAGTGACGGTGGCGGAGGTCTTCGACGTCTTCGGCGAGATTACCAAAGAGGAAGATGTTCTGGTCACCAATCTCCCGAGTAATTTCGATCTGCGAGTGTCAAGTTAATTTAAATCTTGCTTGTTGGGGACAAGAGAGAATACTTACGTTTGCTCCATCACATGTACCAATGATCAAACCACCATTAAGCACAAACTTCATGTTGCTGGTTCCACTGCCCTCAGTTCCAGCTGTGGAAATGTGCTCGCTGATGTCTGAGGCCGGGCAGATGATCTCGGCCTTGCTCACATTGTAGTCTTCAATGAAGATGACCTTCAAAAGGTCACCAACATCAGAGTCATTGTTCACCACAGCAGCCACCTTGTTGATGAGATGAATAATAGTCTTGGCCATCCAGTATCCCGGGGCTGCTTTGCCACCAAAGATCGAGACTCGAGGCACAACCTTCTTGCGCTCTTCAGCAGACATTCCCTTGATCTTGAGGTAGCGGTGAATCACCCCGAAGATGTTGAGTTGCTGTCGCTTGTACTCGTGAATGCGCTTGACCTGCACGTCGAACAGAGAGTCGGGATTGACGGAATATCCAGTTGTCTCTTTGATCAGCTTGGCCAGGCGAAGTTTGTTCTTCGACTTGATCTCTGCCCACTCTTGTCGGAACTCTTTGTCATTCACGAATGCCTCCAGCTTGTCCAGAAGAGTCAGATCAGTCAGGAACTCGTGACCTCCGAGTACCCGAGCAATCAAACTAGACAGCGCAGGGTTGGCCTGGTGCAGCCAGCGTCGAGGGGTGACACCGTTGGTGACATTGGTGAAGCGATCAGGTCCGTAGATCTCCACAAAATCCTTGAAAAGAGTCGTCTTGAGTAGATCAGAGTGCAGCTCAGCGACTCCATTGACCTTGTGAGATCCGATAATGGCCAAATAAGCCATGCGCACCATCTTCGGCTGAGATTCCTCAATGATGGAGACACGGGCCAGAATATCACGGTCATTGGGGAACCGCTTCTCCACGGCCTGCAAGAAGAACAAATTGATTTCATAGATGATCTGCAGGTGTCGTGGAAGGAGGTTCTGCATGAGAGGAACGGACCACTTCTCCAATGCCTCGGGCAGAACCGTGTGGTTGGTGTATCCGAAAGTCTTTGTCACAATGCTCCACGCCTCGTCCCATTCAAGACCCTCGACGTCTATCAGAACACGCTGCATTTCAACAATGGCAAGGGTAGGGTGAGTATCGTTAAGCTGAATTGCCACCTGGTCGGGGAACTCGCTCCAGGCCCTCTTGGTCTTCTTGAAGCGCCGCACAATGTCGTACAGGGAGGCAGCGCACCAGAAGTACTGCTGCTTCAGTCGGAGCTCTTTGCCTCGCTCCAAGTTGTCATTAGGGTACAGAACAGCCGAGATCGTCTCCGCGTTCTGTTGGTCAGCGACCGCACTCTCATAGTCTCCCGCATTGAACTTCTGGAAGTCAAATTCTCCGGTGCTCGCCTTGCTAGACCACAGACGGAGATTGTTGGTGGTCTTGGTTCCGTATCCGGGAATAGGAACATCATAAGCCACAGCCTGGACCGTCTCCCCATCCTCCCAGGAGTGAACAATCTTGCCATTCTCGTCCTGGTACTTCTTCACGGAGCCGTAGAACTGAATGTCAACGGTGATTTCATGTCGTGGGAACTCCCAGGGGTTTTGATCCAGCCAGTAATCCGGAACCTCCATCTGGTATCCATTGACAATCTCCTGTTTGAAAATACCATAGCGGTAGCGCAGGCCATATCCCCAGGCTGGGTAGTTGAGAGTTGCTAAGCTGTCAAGGAAGCAGGCTGCCAGACGGCCGAGACCGCCGTTACCCAATGCCGCATCATGCTCCTGGCTGATAACATCTTCGATGCGGAAACCAAGATCTTTCAGACCCTCTGTCGTATCCTTTAGTATCTTTGTTTTGAGCGGGATCTGTTGAATACTAACCTCGGGCAGCGTCTTTCATACCCACGTTCAGCATGGCATTGTCGAGGGCGCGACCCATCAGAAATTCCAGAGAGAGATCTACGAATATGCATTAGGTGCTGCATGCATGTGCATATTCGTCAGTTGTGTTGTGACCTACAATAAACTCTCTTCTGGTCGGTGAAGGTCTGACGCTGCTGGGTCTTGTTCCACTCGATGATCAGACGATCTCGGAAGGCGAGCGCAGTGCCCTCGTAAGCGGCCCTATAGATTGTGAGCGAGCCATTTCCACAAGTAGGATTCTTAAGTCCGATCGGTCGCTCACAGTTCATCGCAATTGTAGAGAGAGCGAGCAAGGGTCGTTTCAATGTGACGGACGAGCTCTTTCTGTATAACCATTAGCTTCGATCGGACAAAAGTGACGTGCACATTGAACGAACCTCGAATTCCTCCTTGTTGGTGAACTCTTGGGCGGACTGTTAAGAATCAATGTCAGCGTCATCACTCATCCCGCCTGATGGCAGCTCAGCCCTACATATTTCCGCCATCTGCAGCAGTTCCTGTTAGCAAATTGCAGCCACGGGAGCTCGAGTCGAGATGAGAACAAAGAAACTCACGCCTCTCGCAGTGGCTCGGGGATGCTGGCTTCGACGCCTTTGATCTCTGAGGGGCCAAAGCCGGTAAAGGTGCGCTTATGCTTGGGACGACTAAAACCGGGGCCCACAGGACCTTGGAGGTCCGCAATGGGAGCTCCTACGGAAGGTCTGCGTTCACGACGATCGGATGACATGATTTCACAAGTTGGGGAAGTAGAGTAGAAGTAGAGTTAGAGCTGGGAAGCTGAGAGTGAGAGGGGAAAGAGGAGGAAGAGAAAAGGGAAAAGAGGGGACCTAGCGGCGTGACACGGCGGAAGTGCAGGAGGGAAGTCACACCTGAGGAGGAGAGGGGAGGAGGGAATACTATTAGTAGTACTTATGGTAATAGCGAGGAGAGGAGAGGAGAGGGGAGGAGAGTACGACGGCCGACAAACTCAACATGCGAACATTGCCCAATCCGGTGATCAATCACCAGTCACCAGTGGACTTTCGTAGTATTACCTTAGGTACTACACTCTAGTATCTAATAATTACTCTAAATTTTACCCACGGTCATCTCCGGTCATATATATTATACTATACTGTACGATAATACTATACTATCTATATACTAAGTAGTACATATACTACTGTCCTGTAAAGTGGGGAAGGATCGACGCTCGAGCCAACGGTGTATACTAGTAACTATACTAGGAACTATACTAGGTAGTAACTATACTAGGTAGTGTAGGGTATACTCGGTGTAGGAGAGTAGAGTATACCTAATGGAAGCGGAGTCTAGAGGAGAGGAGAGTGTATAGCTATGACCTCCTCATCAGACCACCACGCTCGTCTTCTGCACCACCGGATACGCCCACTCTCCACCCCGCAACCCCTCGCTCGGCGCGTAGAATCGAACTATCCCAGTTAGCTGTTGGCCGTGCATGCACCCTGGACCACCTGCACGACCTGCAATACACTTACGAGTGAGTGAGAATTCCCCGCCGCCCGTGGGGATGGGCAACCAGCTGCAGCCTGTCAGCCACCGACGAAACTTCCTCTCTCAGTGCGGGGATGAGGGAGAGGAGAGTTCACTCACTTGGAGGTCCAATTCTTCGGGGGTTCCACGTCCGCAGCCTGGATCAAGATATCAAAGCCCCTGCTGTGGTCACTGTCATTTCCACTGCCACTCTCACGACCATAAACGAGCGATCCATCCGGATAAGTCAAATTAGACCGGTCGCTTAACGCATACCGACCCAGCGAATTCTCAACCAAGAACTGCTCCGCATTATATGCCGTCAAGCTCCAAAACCCAAACTGCGCCAGCGAGGGCTTGCTCGGAAAGTGAAAGATATATGCCTCCTTCGGTCCCAAATGCATCGAGCTCCCACCTCCATCCCCACCGTCCCCCGAACTATACGAGGGATAGAGCGCCTCCGTCGCAGTAAGTGCCAAATACCCCCGAAACGCAATGAACTGTCGCATAAGATAATTCTCCCCATAATCCCCCTGCACACTCGAGGCAGTCTGGACCCACCCATGTCCCAGTGAGACCCGGTTCATTGGTTGTTGGGCTGCTGCAGCCATACTAGTCAGTGAGGCGGCGTATGCCTTCGTCAGGTTCTGCCCGGTGGGTGGGTGGTAGATCTGCTCGTGGAAATTGATTCCGGCCATTTTGAGCTTGCGGGTCACTCGGTCCAAGTCGCTGATGTTGCGTGGTGGGTTATTGGGGGCGATTCGGGCTGTTAATTGCATGATCTGCGTGGCTGGGTCGGAGGAGATGCTCGAGTTTAGCAGGGCGATGGTTAATGGAGTTCCGTGGTGCGAGTCGAAGTCGAGTTTCTTCTGAATAATACGGATGCTACTCTTATTCTGAAGAGCGTGGATCTCTTCTAGATCACCCACCGTGCCCTTCACGGCGTATCGTGGGAGTAGGATCCCATACGGGGTGGGCGCATAGACTATCCCCTCGATGCCATGGCATTCGTCCCGTTTCATCCTTTTTTCTTTTGCAATGTTGCTGCAGAGATGCATACCTGGCTTGCCATCGGGCTTATATTGCACGAGATACTTCCCCGACGGGGAATTATCCACACTTCCGAGATTGATATAGTTGTTGGCATATCTAAGGACAGGCACATAAATGCGTTGGAAATGTCCAGTTGCAAGCGGATTGGTCACTTACGCATCGTAGAAGGGAAACACCCAGTACCGGTCATCGACGACGGGAATATTCACCAAAAGGTCATTCTGTGTGAGATCGAGAATGGCCATGGAGTATAATGTGTCCACGTTCGGCCGCACCACATCTTGAAAGGCAGCAGTGGAGAGTTGCCTCCTATGCATGAAATTGTTCGTCCCGTTGGCCGTCTTGATTACTGGAATGGCGAATTTCACAAACGGCATTAAAGGATAACCATACTGCATGGGTCAGTCGATTGAATTGCATATGTGGTGGACGTCGATGCGTACCGTGAGGGCGAATTCAGTGGCTTCTTCTATATGAGACAAGGACTGGAAGCTGGCCGCGCTTGCTGCTGCCCCTAGTAGGGTGGTATAAAGCCACGAGCTTTTCATCGTGCAGTTTTCATGAACCAGTGACTCTTTGAAGTCTTTGATACCGGTATGCGCCAATTGTTCGATATCTGTCGTTTAAGTAAGGTACTCGCTTCTGGACCGAGGTATTAACCGGTTATACAATCCATGGCTGGAATGGACGCCTACAATTGATGCAACTTGGGCCTCCTGATCGTCATTATTATTGCTCCGCTTTGCCGATTCCCCTCCCTTGGATCTCTTCTCGGATCTTAAATCACTCCGATCACTAAAATTGGCCAGAAACGCATGTTATTTGATGAATTGCCGAGTGAAGTCTTCTTATACCCCCGCTTTCCACAATCAATTCGGTCCTTTTCGGCGTTGTCATGGGATTGATGAGCTTGCTGTATGGGAAGCTGCTATGTTTGGATAGATAATAGATAAAATTACTACAGAGTCTGTCACGGTGAACACAGAAGAAAATGGGCTGCTTCGGGGCAGCCTTGTCATAAGAAAAGAGGCAGGATTGAGCGTGAGTGATGGTCTCAACAGAGAACATTTCAATCAAGGAGCGAATATCTGCGAATATCTTGACTCAAGATACCAAATCAAGTCTCGGATAGAACGAGACAAACCCAAACTAGACAATCGAAATCACAAGTCCTTACCGAGACCGGTCTATGCAAGAGAACAAGATAAAGGATCGATTGGGAAAGAAGAGACCATATTCAATCAACTTGCCGCTCAAAGGCAGAGTACAAACACTGTAGAAAGAAAAATCACATGCATGGCGCTTGGAATCGCGAGTTCAAGATAGATATAGAAGTTAAGAAAAGAGAACACTGCAGGATAAAAGACCAGGGTAGGGCTGGCCTGAAGAAATCACAATAAGAAGCAAAATCCGCCATGGTATGCATCCGATAAAAGGGTAAGCAAAAGATAACATAAATGGGAAAAGATCCGGATTCCGAATCGCGTAATATACTGATAATGGCTAGAGCCGATGTTCAAGTTCAAGTTCAAGTTCAAGTATTTTGAGAAATGGAGGATGAGGGTGTCAAGCGTGCGGGGATCTCGATGTAAAGGTTTCCATAGGAGCCCTCATTCAAGATTCGGGTTGAAGCAAGGAAGCAGACACCCCCAAGGATGGGCCAGAGCCCAATATATGGGAATTCACCGCCGGGAGATAAAGCCGGATACTTTGTAGATACCGAATGGGGTATCACCTAACCAGCGCCTGGAAAAGATTTCAAGAGCAAGAAGTGCGCCGTTAACGCCAGCAGCTATTCCAGAGATAAGAGCAAAAGTAGTCGAATGTCGGAAAGGGTATGTTAGATCGTGGGGAGACTATAAGAAGCCCTTCGGAAAAAAGAAGAAAGTCAAAAAGCCCAATGGCAGAAGGACCCCAAATAAGGTAGGAAAATGTCGTGAGAGATGGAGAGAGATGGAAAGAGAGAGAGAGTTTGAGGGGAAAGCAAGGCTCGAGATGGGGAGCGGCCTGCTCATAGAATTCCGGAGTCCTTCAGGGCATTTTGCAAAATGGTCTCCTTGACCGCTGCAAACACAAGTCGAACGTTTGAGGTATCGGTTGCTTGGGTCAGACTGCAGAACAATGTGTCAGAACGAACAGCCCCCTGCATTGTGAAAAGGGTGAAACTTACTGTGGGTAGAGGTTCAAATGTGCTCGATTCACCTGATTGAAGCGCCAAAGCAGATACTTCGCGGCTCGGTTGACATCATTTCCGCCTGAATAGTCTGGGAAATAATTGCTCAATGGAGAGCGAGGTAATTTTTGCCGGAACAGATCAACCTTATTCAGGAAGAGAATAATGCTTGTTCGCATGAACCATCGAGAATTGACGACGGAGTCAAAGAGGACCAAACTTTCCATCATTCGGTTCTGGAATCTGTCAGGGCTGTGTGGGATATGCTATAACCTCAAAGGGGGACTGACCTGATTGCTCTCCTCCAAAAGCGTCTGGTCGTATTCACTTAAAGCGACACAGAAGATGATGGACGTGACGTTCTCGAAACAGTGGATCCATTTCTTGCGCTCACTGCGCTGGCCACCCACATCGAACATGCTGCGGATGGTGTTAGTGGAATTCGAGGCGGAAAGGAATGAAATATTGTTGCACGCACTGTATGCTCAATTGACCCATTGTGAATCGCGTTTCATAAATACCAGTCGTCTTGGTTCTTGCTCGCAGCACATCCGAAACATTGGGGGTGTAGTCCGACGAGGTTATTCGCTTCGCCTCTTCGAAAAAGCTGATAGCAGGTCAGCATTCCAGCCGTGGGCGACAGGAAGAAAACGATGGTGGACTTACTATGGTGCGGAATCCATGAGATAGAACTCATTCTGACGCTCCAGAACTGTTGATGTGCAAGGGTCATTCCACAGGTATGTGATGGCGTCCCCCACTTTTGGGTCGAGCGGAGTATTGGGGTCCGGGTCGACGTGGTATTCTTCCAGGAAGGCGATGTAGTCCTGAACCTTTTGGCTGGAGGGTTCGAGGGAGAAGAGGTGATATGCTTCGATGAGGGCCTTAGCGCAATCCAGTAAGTTCTTGAACACGGTCAACCGGTACAAGGCCAGCTCATCGACGGTGTAACCATTCTGGTGGATAATCTTCATCTG
Organism: Penicillium sp. G339; assembly: GCA_027569595.1. Lineage (NCBI taxonomy): Eukaryota > Fungi > Ascomycota > Eurotiomycetes > Eurotiales > Aspergillaceae > Penicillium > Penicillium sp. G339. Next base: position 111,636 of record JAPDFJ010000047.1, on the reverse strand, counting down.
CTTAACGATTGTTGACTTGCCGCTCTCTCCGGAGCCTGCGATAAGATTACTATTAGTCGATGTTCTCCGTAGTGGCGCAAGAAGCGACTGGATCAACGCCTACCCAGGAGCAGGATCTTGCATTCCCTGCGTAACCGTCTGGAGTCCTCCTCGAGCTTCCGATCGATCATCTGACTTCTCTTCTTCTGTTCCACATCCCCCGTGTTCTCGGAGCTAAAACACATCCCCATAATGACTGTATATGTTCTTTCAGTTCCCAGGCCAGCGGGAAACAAGTCCGGGTTCGCCACGCGCAAAAGCGATCAGTGTCAGCCGGACGGGACGGCCGCAGCCTTAGCTTGATTGGGAGGACGGCCACCCGCCACGCACAAGGTGAGAATATTGGCGGGGTCGGAGCAGCGAGGAGAGCGGGATAGCCTTTGCGACGAGCGAGATATAGTGATGGCTGGGATTGAGGGAAAGGAATAAGGCGTGGGGGAGGGGGGTTTGAAGTGAGAGAGGTCGGCAAGGGTAAGCGTGAAAGGGTTGGACTTGGCGCTGAGGAGGTGATGTTACGGCAAGGTCAGGTCGCTAGGTTGCTGGGTTGCTGTGTCGCCGTGTCGCTGTGTCGCTGTGTCGTGTGGCCGGGTAGGTTGGGAGGCAGCGGGAAGGGCTTTTGACTGAAGGTGAAGTGATCAAAAAGACGACGGTGAAACCATCGTCACTGGGGGAGAAGTGGAGATGCCAGACGAGCAGCCTGCGGGTTGGGGGGGTACATTACTATGTATGGATGTACTGTCTGTATGGGCTGTACTGTAATCAGTGTGTACAGCTCAGTCCGCCACTATGTCAAATTGTAAAATAAGCGCAGTTTTACCATTGCCAAGTATGTACTGTATAGTATGCTGTATGTACATTACAGTAGTTAACTAACGCTACAAAGTATTACCCGCTCCTTTTCTTTCGACTCTGGGCCAAAGGTAATTTGTAATTTTACCTTTGCACCGGTCAATTCCCGAGGGCCACACAGAAATGCACTATTACCGGATCATGGACTCCGATATTTCCCATCCGGTTATAATAAGCACCCCCAAGTGCCCAGTGAGCCCCGGAGCTGCGAGCTGCGGTGGAGAGTCGTGACGCACTTCCGCCTGAGGCAGCGGGGTTCACGTGCCTCCCCACGTTTGTTGTCCATACTGTATGTATACTTGTATGTAACTTTAAGATACACATTCGTGTAGAACAATATACAGAATAGGAGTAAGTGTTAGTGGTCAGAACTCGAATCTGCCTTGTTGGAACTACGTAGTTTACGTTCACATCATTACTAAAGTACCGATCAGGCACACCGCTAGCTCATAACAGGGGCACAGTCGCCACATGGATTCACAATACTAGTACCCATGACATGCCGCCCAGAAGGGAAAGCTACCTCGTCGCGTGGTTGGTTTCACATGTCTCAGCTGGCCCATGCGAACCTGCCTTGTCCGCCTTGCCAGTCAGTGTCCGTGGGTGTGTCAGTCAGTTAGTGCTAATATCTTTGTTGGCTGTCATGGCTGTCCGATCGATCCTACATATCCGGGCCTCCACCCACGAGGATCATCAGTCTAGACCATCCACAACGCCCGGGTCTGATATCCGATGCTGCACGACTCGTGCAAGCCGGTTATCGTCTGGTCGAGGGGCCCATGTCCGCTGTCTAACTGTCTAGGCGAATGGCATCTGCACAACACAGCAGGTGCTGAAAGCGAGCTAAGCGCGAGTATTCGGCCCTGGCCGTTTCTCATTTTCTATGTCCTAAGATCAGATCCAGGAGGATGAGATTTGCACACCATTCATCTTGTATGGTGGTTGCGGGTCTCAGGTGGTTCCCACGGAAATGGACCGGTCGAGACGTGGAGTGGAGTGCACAGAGAGGGAGAGGGGGATAGAGGAAAGGAGAGGGAGAGAGAGAAAAAGCAGAATCCAAGTGAAGGAGGCAGTAGGTACAATGTAAGATAAACAGTCTCTCTTTGTAAACCGGGCATTGGCACTGCACTCTGGCCGCACGCACGCTACTGTCCGGCAGTAAACTGGGCACTGGCACAAACTTGGTCGGCAACGTCATCGGTCCAGGCGGTTCTTGTTTCTGCGCCTCTCACCGCAGGCCCTCAATCCTCCCCCACATCAAAGCCCCTCGTCTCCCCTTTCCTCCCTCCAGCGTTGCTCGTCGCCCGTTGCTTGTTGTCCACTGCATTCATTTCTCCTTCAAAAGTTGCTTCTTTTCAATCATGGCCGAATTCGTAAGATCGCAGATTTTCGGCACTACGTTCGAGATCACCAGCCGGTATCCATGTCCCGTGCCCCGCCGCGCGCGATCATCTCGCTGATTCGGGTTTTTTTCTTTTTTCTCTTAGGTACTCGGACTTGCAGCCGGTGGGCATGGGAGCCTTCGGGCTTGTCTGGTGAGCTTCATCCATCGTTCCAGGCATGCGCGCCTTGTCAATCTGGGCCTAAAGCTAATCCTCATGCGTCTCCCGGCAGCTCGGCGCGCGATCAATTGACCGGCCAGCCCGTCGCCGTCAAAAAGATCATGAAACCCTTCAGCACTCCGGTCCTATCGAAGCGTACCTACCGAGAGCTGAAGCTGCTCAAGCATCTTCGCCATGAGAACGTGGGTTCTTGTCTCCTCTCCAACAAGCCCCCGCCCTCGCTCCAGCTCAACTGTACTGAACTCAACGCATCCGCAGATTATCAGCCTCAGCGACATCTTCATCTCTCCTCTCGAGGACATGTATGTCCTATGCGCTACGCCTAAAGCCCGATACGCAGACTAATGGCTATAGTTACTTTGTCACCGAGCTTCTGGGAACTGACCTCCACCGACTCCTCACCTCGCGCCCTCTTGAGAAGCAGTTCATCCAGTACTTCCTCTACCAAATTCTCGTAAGTTTCTTCGCATCAGGAATGCGAATGCCTCTGCTTTTCGCATCTTTCTATCCATTTGTCTTGCCTTTTTTCCTGGGTCGATCTTGATTTACTGACGGACCGCAGCGTGGATTGAAATATGTCCACTCCGCCGGTGTGGTCCATCGTGACCTGAAGCCCAGCAATATCCTAATTAATGAGAATTGTGACTTGAAAATCTGCGATTTCGGCCTTGCACGAATCCAGGATCCGCAAATGACCGGTTATGTGTCAACACGATACTACCGCGCGCCCGAAATCATGCTCACATGGCAGAAGTACGACGTCGAGGTAGATATCTGGAGCGCGGGCTGCATCTTCGCCGAAATGCTGGAGGGCAAACCACTTTTCCCCGGAAAGGACCATGTCAACCAGTTCTCGATCATCACGGAGTTGCTAGGAACTCCTCCCGACGATGTGATCCAGACCATTTGTAGCGAGAACGTGAGTTCCTATCTCCAAGTCACACCGAATCTGAACTGAGCTAACTCTGCTTGAATTTAGACCCTGCGATTCGTCAAGTCCCTGCCGAAGCGCGAGCGCCAACCCCTGGCCAACAAGTTCCGAGATGCCGATGCCGATGGTTCGTGACTCGATTCCCACTCGCCCCACCACCCCTCTTGTACATCCGTTGACAAAGATTTAGCCGTCGATCTGCTTGAGCGAATGTTGGTGTTCGACCCCAAGAAGCGAATCCGGGCCGGAGAAGCGCTGGCGCATGAATATCTGACCCCCTACCACGACCCCACCGACGAGCCAGTCGCGCAGGAGAAGTTTGACTGGTCGTTTAATGATGCCGACCTACCCGTGGATACCTGGAAGATTATGATGTGGGTATCCCTCGTGTGTATGAGAGAATTCCATCGCTCACCTCTTTTTTCTTCTTAATAGGTATTCGGAAATCCTCGACTTCCACAACATTGATCAAGGCACCGAGGCAGGCCAGGCTCTGGTTGCGGGTCCCGTCCAAGGAAACGGTTCCCAGGCCTTCGCATGATTTTCTTTATCCAACAACCAATAATTTCTAACCTAACATCCTTGCTACACTTGTGTTTTTTCTCGGATTTTTCCTTGTTCCATTCCTGTCCCACCAGGAAGCTACGGTGCCTAAATCATATATCTGTTTTACTGGGGAGCTTTGCAAAGTGGGCGTGTTTGTCTTTTTTTCTCTGGCCTATTGAAAGCCAATTGTCCATAACTAGTACGGCGTCGTCAAGAATCGGCCGGTGATCAGGGGATTCCTTTAACAATCAGATTTGGGGATGAGCAATTTCAGTGTCTGTACCAGTTTGCCTGTTTGTACCTGTAGCTACTGGGAGCCCGAGTTACCGCGGGGCTATAGTGCACACCGCCCACAATCAACACGTGAGCGATAGCATATCGGAATCCCCTGCAGCCACCGACTGGCGACTCTCGACTCTCAACTCCAGCTCCCTTGCGCTCGTGTTTCATGGGGACAATTCGGCCTGTGGAGACCCCCGCTGAACCCTTGCATTTACATCGCCATCCCCAATCTCTCCGACTCCCCGCATGACCGTCCCCATGGCTGTTCAACACAAACAAGACCCGGTTGTGCTGGTGATCGATTTCCACCATGCGCGGTGCGTCCTCCCCGCCGTAACGACTCAGTCATTGGAATTCACTGGACTCGAGATAATGTGCCGACTGAATCTTCTGCTAACTCGACCTGCAGGGGCCCGGAAATCGAACACTGCATCGCCGACGATGGTACGAACCCGGCCACTGAGAATGACTGGTCATTACTGCCCTTCATGGCCCTGTCCGACGGTGCTCACCTGTATGGCATACCCCTCCATCCTAAGATTCCACGTAAACTGGCTATACTATAGCTCTCGAGGCTAGCCCGTGGTCTTGCAGTTGAGGTTGGTGCGCTGATATAGTGGCATTTGTGTATTCTAGTTCTACCGAGGAATTCTCCTATTTTACATTACGCCGCGCAAAAACACCTGATATCCCTGAAACCTCACTGTTCGGCATTGCCTGTTCGCGCCAGCTTGATTCCAAGCTCCTCATTGAGCGTCCGCCTGATGTGACGAGATCTACGGTACAAAAGGCGGTGGTTGTGGTCACAGATAGTCCGCAGAGGGTGGGCCAGTTGCGCGAGAAGCTCTCTGTGGTAACAACGGCTTGGTTTGCTCAACGGTATGTTGGAAATGGCTATTGCGGACCGAGGGTCTTCTTTTACCCCGCCTGAGAGGGGTTTTATTTTTGAAATGGCCCAATGGACTAATACTGAGCATGGACGAATAGCGACTTCTCTGACATTGATATTTTAAAGGTATGTATGGTCCCAGGAACTCCAGGCCGTGAACATCAGTCTCATTTTCATCTAGAAATTTCGCGAGGGCCTAGTTATTAGCTTGATGAATGATGGCTCGAAAGATCAGAACTTAGGTCAGTATTGTACGGTTACTTTGCGGCAGCTTTTACTGACTTGGACTCAAGGTCTCTCTCTCCGAGAGATGCTTCACGAATTCAAGTACCAGACGTTGGTACTTTTCAAAGCATTGCTGCTGCAGCCTAAGGTATGATCCATCCTTTTTCTCAAAAAATTGTATGCTAACTTAGGCCAAATTTTAAAGATGCTCTTCTTCGGGACACGTTGCGAAAGATTATGCATGCTGCAATTTTCACTTATTTCCTTAATACCCGGCCTCATCAATAGCCTGGAAGACTGCGCGGACCCTTCATTTGACAGCTACGCACAAAATGTTGAGAAGCCAACCTCTCTCAAGACAAGCGACCGCGGCTCTTGTAGGCTTGAACCTCAGGACTTGAAGCATGTGTTTTTGTACTGACTTTTCTATAGTGCTGGCATATATGGGTCTGCCATTGCAAATTTTCGGAAAAGTATGCCCTATTTCCAACTTGGCATTTTGACCAGTACTCTAACAGTGTTACCAGGGAAGCATGTTTGGGCCTTATACTCCTCTCCAACAGCTGGATCTGTTGGCCGATGACGGCACGAAGTCATATGTTGTGGGATCTACGAATTCATTGCTTCTGCAGCAAAAGGACCGCTACAGTGATATTCTCATCAATGTGGGTAATCTGCTATTTTACTGGTGTATAATAGTTCTAACTCGACTTCCAATTACTAGCTTGATGAAGATAGCATTAGTATCTCATCTTTGCCCCTTCGCAATGCTTTGGCTCTCTCCACGGCCGACAGACGCTGGATTCATCTTCTCACTCAGATTGTAAATGATACCTGGGATGAAGCTCACCCGTCACGCCCGAAAACCCTCGGTTTTATGGGCTCGGAAGAGTTCATTCGGCTCCAGTTTGAGGAATACCTGTTGGCCCTACTATCCTCGATGAAATACCACGAGGAGCTCACCTCGTTCACTACTGGCGAATCTGGCCACCGCAGCAGAGCGCAATTACAAAACTTCAACATCGAAGGGGACCCTGCTGTCGACTTCAACCCTGAATTTTTGACTCAGTGGCAGAAGACATCCAACTATGCGCTTTTCTCCCGTCTCACCTCAGATGCGCTCCTGTTTTCTATAACTGAACCCCGACACCCAAGTGCTGGTGGATTGACCGTGGACGATATCCAACGCCGACTATCACAACAGGTGGCTGATCTCCACCTCGACGAACGAGTGCGTGAGGGACGGGAGGCACTCGGCAGGCACCTCGCGACGGGTCAGAAGAAGGTCAGCGCAGCATACAACAGGTTCTGGTCTGATCTCGAAACCATGCGCGAGACCCAGAAGAAACGCAATGAAGAGAAGACTGCGCAGTCGCAGCGCGCCTCCATTGATACTCCAGCTTCCCCTCCACAGGGCTCCGTCAATGATTCCACTCCAGAAACATCCGACGCCTGGTTCGCAACCCGTCCAAGAGCTTCAATTGACGTTGCCCAAGCGCAGGCTTCCGTGGGCCAAGCCAGCCAAAGGGCCAGCGCATACTTCAGCTCATGGGGATCATGGGCAAACGAGAAGCGTCGCGAGTGGCAAGAAAAGCGCAGCGCTTCCCCGAGCCCCCATCAAGGCGTGGCCGCGTCCCCATCAACGCCATCCCTGCCAGTCGTCACGGAAGCTACTGAATCCGACCGTGGTCGCCGTCGCTCTTTGCAGGGACATAGCGAAGACACCGAAGGTCTTTCACGCAGTCTCAGCCGTAGAAAGAGATGGAGTAATATGCTCCTACGTCGCGACAGCGGCGAATTCAAACGCGACGAGAGTGCCGAAGCCTCGTATCCCAAGTCTCCCCTCTCACAGGGCTTCCCAGCGCACGCGCTTGAAACAGAGGCGAAACATTCTGAACCTGAAAAGGTCGCGGACCAGCAGTCTACTGATGCGGACGGTTTCACTAGCGTCTCACTTACGCCTAATGAAGGGCTTGGTGTGGACTTGAACCCAAGCGAAATCCCAGCTCAAAATACAGAGGATAAACCTGTGGAACCGCGGCCAGATGACTCGCTGACTGCTTTCCCTGCCAAAGACGAAGGCCAATCACACCCCGAGATCAAAGAATCTAGCAAATAAGTTCACGCCCCGCCATTCACGACAGTACAAGTTTTCGAGTGACGCTTTTCCTTTTCCTTTACCCTTCTCTTTTATGTGTTCCTGGTACTTGGCATTGTAGCGCGGCATACCCATTTTGGAAACCCATTCACATTCTTCTATTGTTTTTCTTGTCTATACATCTTTTTCTTTTTCTTTTTTGCTTTTGAGATCGCAAGCTGTGCATATGGTCTCGAGCCGGTCAGCGCGGAATCGGCATTCTTGCGTTGCGTTGGAAATCTCGCATCACGCGACTGTTGTTAGAGCTTGGAATTAGACATTGATTGCATTGCATGTTGAAATTTAGATCAGGGCCGTGGAATGGAGTCTTTGCGAGGGCTCAGAGAACAGAGGGCATTCAGCAAGGTCAGGCAGGTACAAGAGTACAGGGTATCTGACCACTGGCAGTGGCAGTGGGTTCTCAAAGTACATAGAGCTGTATTCCATTACTAGTAGTATTTACCGCAAATAAATGCTCAACTTATGCCAATCTAAACTTGCACAGCTGAAACTGAAAAAGCGAATCCGGGTTATCATTTATCTGTCGTCTCAACGCTATGATGAAAGATGGAATTAAAAAAACACAAAATGCGTCGTTCTTGTGCTCCGATGGTCCATTCCCAAGGGTTATCCCAGTTAATCCCAACCAAGCGAAAGCCTCCCTTATCCATCCTAGGTCACTTGATCCAACCTTTCTCCTGATCCCATTAAAATGGCGTAAAGAAGCAAAAAAGGGGAGCTCGATGGAAGCGGGCAGGGGTGTGGCGACAATAATAGAAAAAGGGAGAAACGGAATCCTAGAACCAAGAGATTCTGATGCGATGAGATATGGGGAATGAAGTGTGGGCGGAGAAGCAGTGGAATGGCGAATTTTTAAGCAATGTAGGCAATCTCATCTCCATCTAGACGCTCAATGTAATCCTTCTCCATAAGAGCCTCGATGTTTTTCTTGATATCGGAGATCTTGGGCGGGAAGCGAGACTTGACAATCTGAATGACTTCTTGCACCAGTTGGACGTGCTTCATTTTCTTTCGAGACTTCATGACACGGACAATGGCGGACTGTGGATAGTTGTTAGAACAATGACGATGTATTACAAGGGGGGTTGAGGTTCAGTGCATACCTGGAGTAGAAGTTTCCGGTCCTCCTCTATGGTTTTGTGCGTATCATCCGATTCTGACTTTTGCTCTGACTTGATCTGGATGTTCAGGTTGACTTTGATTTTCTTGTTTTTGAAGTTGTAGTTGAGGGTGAATGTAGTCGAGGGATCAGGCTTGGCGCCTTCCGGACTTGCCAGGAGGACCTTTGCCTTCAAGAGGATGCTGAGGTTAGGATCAAGGACTTCGGGGCCGAGAGCTGTAGCCTTCTGAATATCAGAGTATCCCAGAGTGTCGGTCTCATTGAACAGCAACAAGATACCCATTTGGTAAGTAGATACTTGGAAGGTGTAGGGCAACTTGGCGTTTTTGATGTAATTCGCCTTAACTTCGCCCTTACACAGCTGCCATAACCAGGTCAACTTACGGCCGTTGTGCTTGCCGAAGTAAAATTGCTGGAACCGCTCGCAGGTCTTGTTGATCTCGGTGGGGGCATTGAAGGAGGTGGTGGGAGGGTTGAGAGGCCAGAATCCAGTTCCCAGAATCTGGAAGTGCGAGTCAACCATCTTCTTGCGGTCATCTTCATCATAAGTCTTCTCCTGGTGGTCCTTGTAATTGGAGTTGAGATCTTTCGAAAGTTGGATGTCCTGGAACATGCGCTGCAGCTTGTTGGTGTATTCAAAACCACAAGCTTCCTTCAGTTTACTGATCATACTGGTCTCTGCATCGTCAGACACTGAGCTGACATGCACCAACCGTTTCGCCAACATCTTGGAATAGAACTTTTGGAAAACGTCCTTGTCCTCAATGTACTTGAAAACAGTCATGATCTGCGCCAACATCTCCTCAAGCTCGGACTCCTCGGCAGCCTTGGAGCCCTTCTTCAGCAAGCCATCGGTGTACTTGGCCAGAAGCTCCGGAGAGCGGGTTGTTGTCGTTTTACAGATGCGGTTGCGGTTGACGAACTCGCGACAGGCGTTGTCGAGAGAACGCACAAATTCAGACTCGCCGTTGAAAGCGTCGTTGACCAAATTTTGATATCGAGTGTGAACCTGAAGCAGTGCGTCCACGTAAAGCTTGGGCTCGAAGTTCTCACCTTCCGATGTAACCTTCTCGACTGCAGCCAGGCCAGCTCGCCTCACGTGGTTTTCGAATGTTGCGCGCAGAGGGTCCAATCCCTCCTTGATGCGAGACAGGAGTCGGTACATCCGGGCGAGGTCTTCCTGGCGCTCGTTGTCCAGGAGAACCTGGAACTCATCGCGGAGCAGATTGGAGTGGACGGTAACGAGAACATCCAGACATGTTTCTGTAAGAGCTTTGGTGACATCAGGGTGGAGATAAAGGCCGACCCGATCCTTCTCCTCTGCAAGCCGAGCCTCTGCCTTCTTCATGTATTCCACGACGCTGTTCTCTGCCACGAACTGCCGGGATTCGTTTTCGTAATAGAGCTTGGTGGCTGCGATGAACGGTGCCTGGAAGTAGGTTCGGTAAACTTCCAAGGTAGACTTCTTGCTATCGTTCTCGTCTAGACCCAGTGACACAAAAGAATCGACGATGCTCTTGATCTGGGACTGCTCGATGGTTTCGCCATTGCGCTGTTTTTCGATCAGGTTCAGTACTGCATCCATCACCTTCTCATGAACATGCTCGAAGAAGTCCTCCTTCCACTTCACCAGATGCAGAGTGTAGACATCGAAGACATTCTTCTTGCCCTCGTCAATCTCGCGCTTGACCCAGTGGCGATTGAGGTAGCTAAACAGGTGGTTGACGTATTTGGCGGCGGTGGTGTAGCGGGTCCATTCGCGGATGTAAAATGCCAGGAGAGCCTCTTCGGAATGACTCTGGGAATCCTTATAGACAACAGCTAGATGACCCGAAAGATACTCCCCCAGCAATTTATAAAGTTCCTCGCCCAAAAGGTGAGCTGTATTACATGGGCGATGTTTTAGCGATATACTTTGTGAGCCCGCGGAATGGGCTAAATATGAGTTGAACGAACCTCCCCTATGAGCTTGCAGACCTTGGCTGCTGGTAACAGCTTTCTGCGAGGTACAAAAGTTGTGGACGGCGCTATGGTTGACCTGTGAGTGTAATGTCAAGAATGGCGCGGGTGTCAAACATACGTGTAAAGAGCCATGTACTAGAAAAAGACGGCCGATCGTTAGCTTGGGCGCAACCAAATGAGAAAGATTTGCTCCGTTGTCAACTAGGACACTCACATGCTTCATGTCGACTCCTTCCTCCAGCTTGAGCATGACGCTGTTGATTCCCGCCTCCAAGAACGACCACCTACAGTTGTAGCAGCACTGGTCAATATTTTTTCTGGGTGGGTTTCCCTCGACTCATCATCGACTCACGTTTCGGGGAGGTCATCCTTATGAGGCGTCTGGGGCATCGCATGCGCCATGGTGTGAGGAACGGGAGGTGTATCGGAAAGAAGGGAGGGAGGAATTCTAGTAGACAGAAGTCAACGATCAACTGGGAAGTTCCCAAGCAATCGAACGAGCGCGTCTTGTCAGTTTGTTGAAGGGACGCGTACAAGAGAGAGTTGATCTCCCAAGGCCGGGGTTGGGTGTAGCGCCACTAGTCACGCCGCGAGTCCTCACTAGAGAGGCGAACACTTTGTTGACTTTGAACGGGTGCGATCCTTCGAGCAACAAACCACAAAATGCAAAAAATATGCCGCCCGAGCGAAACACAAGTGTGGGAGGCAGGCAGAAGAGAGATCAGGCAGACGAGTGTGACTGCTCGATGAGGCTGAGACTCAAGAAGCGCTGGGCGTGGGGATGGCTATCTCCGGCAGGCGGTGAGGCGGGGTCGAGGATATGACGACGGTGGAAGTTCTGCCGCCATTGACCGCTTACACACACTGACAAAGTATAAAGAAGTATACAAAGAAGTACAGCAATATTCGAAAACAGAGTCCCCTATGGACATTCACGGAGTGTATCTCGGCCCGTATCCGAAATCACCCTACCATCAATCAATATCATTCCGATATGCTGGTATATCACACTTCATCCCGAACTTGGCTGAAGACGGTTGGTTTCCAGCCCTCTTGGCCTTTTGACGAGCTATCCATTTCCGCTTCATCTTCGTGTCATGAGGTGTCCTTTGAGTGTTGGCGACACAAAACGTCCTCTATGGATTACTTACCTCTGGTATTTCTTTCCAATTGAAATGATGAAGTAAGTCGCAAATCTAGCTCTACTTCCTATGGAATATATTGGCTTGCAGCCAAGATATTGGCAATAGTTGACTCTACAAGCGGATCAAATTCCTGGTTCTTAACCCGCACATGTGTACTTTCGTTTGTCAAGATTTATTACTGATTGCTTACGATGGTCAATGGACATGCTACTACTAGTACACTAGTGTATATATATTGATGTCAGAACAGCCGTTAAATTCTTACGCCGAGCCTATGTAAATCATTATAATGCAAATGTAGCTATAGCCTCTAGTGCTTAACTCGCTCTACAAGTCTATAACAGCATCAGTATTAAATCGAAAGTTGGTTTTGTTTGTGGGTGCAACTTACCGGAGGACACTGATGCAGAAGGTCATGAGCCACGCAAGCAAAGCCACCAAGAGAACTGACGCCAGGGCCTTCTGCCGGTCACAAATCTTGTCGTTACGAGGGTCTAGCTCTTGGTTCACCTCTGCATCTGTGCACGATCCCGTCACCTCTGATAAAGAGGCGAATGCCAGACTCAGGTTGGCAGAATCGAAGACGATAAAAACCAAGTCCAACAAGATAAGTCGGGCCTTAGCCGAGGGCGAACGCAGGCCCAGCGGCTTGGAGGTATATTCATCAAACGTAATGTAGACGAGGTATATCAGGGCGACGGCGTCAACAATGATGGCCATCAGTGCAGATGGTCCTTGGCGATGACCCCTTTGATCGGAGAGATGTTGGATAGATCCACCAAGAGCGAGTGCAGAGAGCGAGAAGCACCACACCGTCAGACGTAAAATGAGAGGCACGATGGGGCTTTTAAGCAAGGTACTGTGGAAGCGCTTGAACCAGATCTCGCGACGATTCTTAGTATGCAATGGATACTCCGGGCTGTCACCCTCGAGGTGTTTCCCTCGCCAGGGGTCCGCATAGCTGCCGTGGTTCTCAAGCATCCACTCTGGTGTGACCTCGTTGCTCTTGCCACCATATTCGCGAGGATACTGGATGGTTCGCGAGAAGGTTTTCCAGCGTGATTCGCGTTCGACGGACGGCGAACGATCTTCTTCAAATAGCATTTGATCTTGTGACGGGGTATTTTGGTGTCTGGATGTCGTGTGAGGGGAATGATTATGTTGGGCGACAAACGCATCGTTCGGTTGGGAGGGCAAGAGGCGATCTACTGCGGTGGCATCCTCTCCCTCATCGTCGTTTTCGACGGCTTGAACCGAGCGAATCCATGCTATGTCAGGCCATGGTTAGTGACAAGAAACCAGAACCAAAACCGCCCCTTTCAAAGGGAAGGTGGATATTTAAATGCCAACGTACCAGGTAGAGTCCTTAGAGTAAAATGCTGAGACCGAGTGACCTCTTCCATCTGCCCATTTGGAGTTCGCGATGCGGTGGCTGGTGAGTCGTAAGCGCCATTGCGCAGAGCCGCGGCTTGGGTATCGATGCTGAGGTGACTCGGAGATGCGGGCGCATTTGGCGATTCCAGGCCCGAGGGCAGCTTTTCAGCAAGTTTCTCATTCAAGACGCGCCCTGGAGCTGTGGGCTTGGAGCTGTACGCATCCATGGCGGGATTCGGGAGTAGACTCGGAGACGGCGGAAAGCGGAAGGGTGTCAATCCAGAGTCTGCGTGCCCGAGCCTGCTGGTTGCTAATTGCTGATCGCGAGGCCTGGGCAATTGCCATCCAATTCAGAACCCGAGGCAAGCAGGACACTGGGGGGCGTGGTGGTGGTGGTGTAGACAGTAAACTTGTAATGGAGAAGCTCAGGCCCAGCGGATCGCCGGACAAAACGAGTTCGCGAAATGACGTCTCCCCTGCTTTTGCTTTGCTTTGCTTTCCCTTTCTCTCCTCCGTGTGATCCATTCGTCCTTTCCCTTCAAGGCCCTTGGGCACGCATATTAAGGTTATATCAGCTCTCTCTACCTTTTCGTCCTGTTTTTGATTACTTGATTTGGTCCTCGACAGTGGCCTCGAAAACCCCCCGCTATGCGCCTCTTCTTAATCCCCATCTCGACACGACGGGCGTTGATATACGCGCGACCGCTACGAAGAGACATTCCAAAGGAGCTTTCGTTATTAGACCGAGCTACGACCAAAGCAGCTCAAACCTGGGCCGGCTGGGAGGAAGCTGAGAAGGGCTGGAAGAAACACCTGGTGACCTGGGGCAATAAGGTCCAGCAACGGATACCATTTGAAGAATGGGGTCTCAAGAGTATCCCGTCGCTCACAACACAGCGGCGAATCGATGAGCAGTGGGGGAATAAGAAAATCGAAGTGCTCTTCCCCGGAAATACTTTGCGATTGGAAAAGATCCCTACCCTTCTGCACACCATCGCGACGGAAAGACAGGAGTTCCACCGGAAGAAGATGTGGTGGAGCTTTGGCATTGCTCCCTTCACAGCACCCTTTGGCTTGATCCCAATGTAAGCTTGTTGAAAATGGCTCTCCGGAAGTTCATGCGCTAACGAGGGTTTCCAACCTACAGAGTTCCGAATATTCCTTTCTTCTATCTGGCGTACCGAGGATGGTCCCACTGGCGCGGTTAGTTAACCCAGTTCCCACATACCACACAGTCCTGGGTTCAAGGCTAATGTTTCTTCTATACAGCGCTTAATGGCTCACGCCACCTCGAATTCCTCGTTGACAAGAACCTCCTCAACCCTATATCTCTCCCAGCATTGGAACAACTTTATGCCAAACGGGCATCCCGTACGCTTGACAACACACCGGCCGACACGCCAGCTTCTGAGATGGTTGACGATATGGAGCAAAGCGAGGACCGTGTTCTGCTGAAGATGTCCGACGCCAAGAAGCTAGCATCTATATTCGAAGCACCTGAATTGGCGCTCGAAGCGGAGAGAGCCATCATCCAAGTCGGCGAACAGCTGGAAGCCAACAAAAGGAAAACCAAAGAGGGCAACTCAGCAAATGGGAAGAAAGAGTCATGAGTTGGTTCCAGCAAGAATTGAGGCGTTCGTGTGTTTTGCAGGCAAAAAAGACCCCCGATAGAAAGTCCACTCTTTGTATAATTGGTTTTATTACGCGCTCTATAGTGCGCCCGCGCGCATATGGGCTACAGATGCGTTCTAAATATGTACTAAATGACATTTTGAAGACTCATTGATCTATTTTAAAGGAATATCGGGTATGGTCAAGTACTGTTTGGATACCGAAGTGTTGTCCCTGGACAAAGAATGTCCATGAACTTCAATTTTAAGTTGAACTTACATCCTCCTACTGTACGCACACTGCTACGAGTTCTAGACTTCTATTGTTGTCTACTAGCAAAGGATTGCGCGTCCAATACCCCCGCATCTTCCCAAGCGAGGCTTTGAACAGACGGGGATCGCTATCTCGGCTAAGGTGCGAATTATTCGACAAGATTGCGTGCTTCATCCTCCGCGGGGTTTCGTGCTCTATTTAAATGAGATTATTACACCCGGGTATTCGGAATATACTTGATTTCTACTCGTACCATCTGATTACTATTTGTACCATTTAACATTTCCTCCATGGCTCCTGGCATTCAAGGCTCTTCGCTTCCTTCTCGCCCTGCCCCTAGCAATGGCCCCAGTTACCCTGAGCCATTGCAATTGAGTGGTGCTCTAGATAAGTTCTCATTTGAGGATACTACACCGGCAATTGGTCGCGAATTCCACGATGTTAACATCGTCGATGACCTATTGAAGGCCTCTAATAGCGATGAACTAGTTCGGGACCTTGCTATCACAAGTAAAGAGTTCCAGCCCTAACTACACATATCAATACTAACTTAATCACCTTGTAATCTAGTCTCTCAACGTGGAGTTGTCTTCTTCCGAGCCCAAAGCAACCTCACCGATGACTTGCAGAAGCAGTTTGTACACCGGCTAGGCCAGCTTTCTGGCAAGCCAGCGGACTCAACACTTCACATCCACCCAGTCCTCAATAATACTAGCGAGTTTGGTGTCAACGACGCGCAAGTTAGTACCATCAGCTCGGTTATTCGCAAAAAGATGTTCCGTCACGAAAACCAGCCCAACAAGCGCCGCTATGATTCGGCTCAATGGCACTCAGATATTCAATTCGAGAGTGCTCCGGCCGATTATACTTCACTCCGACTCACCCAGCTTCCTAGCTCTGGTGGAGATACGCTCTGGGCATCGGGTTATGATCTCTATGACCGATTCTCACCTGCCTACCAAAAGTTCTTTGAGGGTCTCACAGCAACGTACATTGGTTCCGGCTTCCTCAAGGCTGCTGAGATGGATCCCAACGTCGAGGTGTACACTGAGCCTCGAGGTAGCCCGCTGAACACTGGTGCCGATTTGGCCACAGTCCACCCCATTGTCCGGACCAACCCAGTGACCGGCTGGAAGAGCATCTACGCCGTGGGCCCATTCCCTAAGCAAATTAATGAGCTCAGTCCCAACGAGTCAGATGAACTCCTGAAGAAGTTCTATAACACTATCCTCGAGAACCATGACCTCCAGGTGAGATTCAAGTGGAGAAATGAGCACGATATCGGTAAGCATCAACAACCCCTTGTGAAGCTGTCCCTTTTTTCTAATTGAAACCTAGCTATTTGGGACAACCGATCTGCTTTCCACACTGCTACATTTGATTACGAAGGTCTCGGTGATCGATATGGCCATCGGGCGGTTGGAATTGGCGAGAAACCATACTTGGATCCGAACAGCATCTCCAAGGCGGAAGCTCTAGCTACTACTGAATATGTTTAAATACCTTCCAGGGACGTTTTCTGTACATAGAGAATAAAAATCTGTAAAGAAGCCCTCTAAAAGCGCGCTCGACACGCTTGCATTAAAAGCTAGCAATATGTCCTAAATAAAAATTATCGGGGAAATTTGGAAATAACACAGTACGTCTCTTCTTTCAACAGCTAGACACGATGAATTTCTATCATCGAGTCGCCACATTCTCAACTGTGACAGACTCAGCCTTCTCGTTGGTTTCCCGCGGCTGAATACCCTTTTGGTGCGCGAGAACCTCCTCGCCCTGAACAACGTGGTTGGCACCGCCAAACAGAGCATCGATCTCCTCAAGAGAGACCTGCTTAGTCTCAGGAATAAAGAAGTATACAAAGACAGCCAGCAGGAAGTTGATTCCAGCAAACATATAGAATGCATAGAAACCACAGTTATCCAGGAAGATAGGGAAGAACTGTTGGAAGATGGTATTGGCGACATTTTGGGTCTGCGAAGCCATACCCACAGCCTGGGCGCGAACGTTCATAGAGAAAACCTCGGATGTCCAGATCCAAACAGTAGCACCCCATGATGGTTTGTCTGTGAGATTGTTAGTAAGAGTGATTCATACTGGGATCGATCAGAGCAGGGTGACTGTAACTCACAGAAGAAGATAAATAGGAACAGAAGGAACACAATTGATATTCCGACAGGTTCAGATTTGGCACCGCCCGCCAAACTGGGTGTTTGAGTCTCGACGCTAGCAACAATAACCATGCAAAGACCCATACCGATGCCACCGACAATCAGAAGGAATTTGCGTCCGAAGCGATCAATGATCCACACGGCATTCAGGGTGAAAATGATACCAAAGGTAGCGTTCAGGGCGTTGATAAGGGCAATCTGGCTGTCACTGGTGAAAACCTTCTGGTAGATCTTGGTAGAGTACGAGTTGAGCGAGCCCTGGCCGGTGATTTGCTGACCAGCGTTGATGATCAGAGCGAGGATCATACGCTTGCGCAGGGACTTATCCTTCCACAGGGCACTATAGTTGCCGGAGATAGCTTCCTTCTCATACTCGATAGCTTCACGGATCTGTAGAAGTTCCTCTTCAACCTCTTCCTCGGTATCACGGACTCGGAGGAGGGCGGCACGGGCTTTCTCGACATTATTTCCACGTTGAATGAACCTTTGAAATGTCAGTACCTATCTCGGTTTTGTAATAGCATTATCATATGCAATTTAACTCACCAACGAGGACTGCCGGGAATAGTGGGAAGGAGCGCAAGAATTATAACTGGAACCAGGAGCTGAAAGATGACAACCATCTTCCAGTCCCATTCGCCCAGCTTGGGAACATTCTTTGTGCAAGCGTAGTTGATCCAGAAGCAGATGAAGGATCCGACAGAGTAAAACATTTGCCAGAAGGTCATGATCTTTCCGCGGATCTCAGCAGGCGCCAGTTCACCGATATAAATGGGACCCGATGCTATAATAAAACCCAATTAGCTAGCCATTCAATCGCCTTCATGTGGATGTTTAACATACTCAAGGCAATACCCTGGCCAATACCGATGATGCATCGTCCAGCAATGAAGCATGCCAGGTTGTGGCGAGGACCAAAGGTCTGCATGAAGGTAGAAATGATGACCAGAACACAGCCAGTGCCCATTCCGACCTTGCGGCCGAAGTAATCGGCCACGGGGCCACCTAGGAAGAAACCACCAAAGATAGCGCCGACGGTATAGGCCGTGTTGATCGAACCGATTGTGGCCGAATTGGGGTTATTGAAGTAGTCGACCCAGTTTTTCGATCCCTGAACGGAATTGAAGACGGAGGCATCGTAACCATACAACACCATGCATGCTGCGGCTACTAGTGAGATGAACCTATACTCCGTTAAAATGCCGGTTCTATATCAGATAGTTGCATACATACCAGTTATAGGCTCGCTTCGAGGTCATTAACGCCATTTTGATGACAGGAGTGGACGTATGGCAATTTCAAAGCGAACAGTAACTCGGTGATTAAGCACGACGTTGGAGATCCCTCGCTCAATATAAGCGTGGGTAATCGATGCTGTTTCGGTTCAGGCTAACAACAGCCCTGACAAGAGGTTCAAAAGAAACAAGCCGCAAGTAGCCAAGGGGAGGAACTAAGGGAGGTCATCCCCCAGATATATAGTGGCCGCATCCACCCACTCCGGAGCAGAGCAGCTCCCCAACGCCCTAAGCAAAAAAGATCACGGCACCAATCAACCCCTGCTGTCTCAAATGACCCCCAGACCCGCTAAGCACCGCGTGCAGTTTGATAACGCCAGACCGAACGCCGTGGGGACCGCTGAGTGGTGGGGTATCCGGAGGCCAACCACACATGGACAAGCGGGCATCCTGTAGCGCAGAACTCATTGACCTCAATGGGCTGAGAGGCGATGGTCCGGACCTGGGGTAACGCTGATCTGGGGTTCGAGGATATTTTGTCCCGCGGCCAGCCCTGGCGTCAGCATTTCCACGAATCAGCGCGGTGCCGGACCGGGGGCTGGGAGAAAGTCGACTCCACCAATCGCGGGAGATGTAAAAGGCCAAGCGAAGACAAACGAACAAAAGGCGAGCAAGGCCAGCGGTCGAATGGGTGCTGGTGGATGGTCCAGTTGAGCGATGCGAAGCGAGAACCTTTGATGTTGGGTGGGTCGGGCCATGTGAGCAACGAACGCTACGGAGTGCTGACATCTTGATTCTCGATCATATCGAGGGATGTCAAGTGTCTACATAGCGTAGCTGGGCTACAAAGAAATCGATGGATACAGATACCAGGCCTGAACGGCCAGGCAAATTGCCTGGTAGAATCCATTGCGACGTAAAGAAGCAACCCAGGGAGTTGCGATATTTAAGGGAGAGGTATGGGGGGTATCTTAATGCAAAATCACTATGTGAGCTCTCTCCCCATCGAGAGGCAATGCAAGTTTCTGTCCTTGCGCAATTCGTAACACCAGTACCAGCTTAGGCTTAGAAGCGACCAGTCTAGATCGAGGTCAGCATCGTGTCAAATAGTCGAGCGAAATATGGGAAACATACCTTTTGCTCCTCTCGAGCCGCCTTGAGGATGGTGTGGAAGTCGCGCCAAAGCTTGTCGATCTCATTGGATTCTTTCATCTTTTCAATGGCCGCAATTGCATTGCGCGTCTTATATTTCTGCTTCATTTTGTTCCGGCGCAACACCTCTTCATCGTCCATATGTCCCATGCGCTTGAGATAATCAGAGACCCACTCATTGAGATTGAAGCGCCAATGGTAGAGACTATGTGCGCTCTCGGCATTGGCTTTGCAAGTTCTATTCGTCAAAAGAATTAGTGGGTGCCGGAATTTCACAGGCGCGGAAATTTATTTACCTTCCAAGATAAAAGCTCCGGCTTTCATCGGGCAGAACATGACCGTCTCTATCTCGCTCTACCCAGTTTTCTTCTTCGTCGGAGCTTTCATCATTTCCATCCGCCTCGCTATCTTCGCCCAAGGGCTCCAGAGTCTCCAGGGAATACGCCTTCCCGGAGAACTTCAAATCGCTTGAAGCAGGATGCCCTGAGCGCTTGCAAGCATCACACGAATGGCCCATATCGGTTGGAAATGCTGTAATCTCGAGATGAGGGCGAGCAAGGAGTGCCCGTCGGAAGTTGACATCCCACGCAGAAGACATGAATTGAGAGCCCGTTCGACCTTTCACTTCGTCTTCGAGCTTCTTGAAAGCCATTTCGTACATGGGATCTGACCGGGGAAACGCAGGATCGATGCAATTATGGACCATCCAACAGACAACGTCTTCGAAATATTGCTTCGGCTTCTTGTAGGCGTGCCTGGTGAATTCAAATGGGAGCTCTGTGGGGACTCCAAGCGCGGTATTGTCATCGTCGAGCACGAAGTCGTCTTCATATTCATCCAGGTCCCTGCCGCTATATTGCGCATCGCCGTCGTCATCCGAAATCTCGATAGCTGAAATTTCTCCCGCAGGACTGCCTTCCTGGGCACTTTCGTCTGAGTCGCTATCTTCTTTGATCCCAGCACGCTTACGGCGTAGGGTTTCAAGGTGTCTTAGTCGTTGATCTTTCGCTGAGCCAGCAATGTGACCGCGCGTTCGGGATTTCTTCACAACTGTAGACATTCAGTCAGTCTATAGCTTATTACGTTCCACAATATGTAAGTATCATACCCGAGTCTTGGAGATCCCTCAAATCATCGTCAATTTCTGCTTGATCTTTGCTCATGTTCGCACGAGGTGTTGTAGGTATTTCGGCTTTTTGTCCACGTCGTAGTCGCTTCGCTGGGGAGGAAACTAGCGGCTCATCTGAATCGCTCAGAACGATCGCTGAGCTTTCAGCCTTACGCTTTAATCGACGAGCACGAGGAGTTTTCTCCATATCATCATCTTCGGGGTCCGGAAGTGCTGGTCGATTCCTTTTGTGCGAGCTGGGAACAATTATGTCGTCATCGGATGAATCTTCCTGCTGTGGTTGTACTTTAGACGGATGTCAATATAAAGTTCTCTTTTTTGGCAGTGAATCAGCCGACAAACCAATTTCCCTTTTGGGTGATCTGGTTCGCACTTCCAGAAATTGCTCCATAGGTCTGAGCTGTTTTGACGACTTAGATTTCTTTGATGGTTCAGAGCTGCCTAGGCGAGAGCCTCCAGACCTGACCTCTGCCATACTGGGATGGCCATATGAGAGCCTTGCATGGCGATCACTGGCATCTTCGTTACCACTGCCATCGCCTGACGAGACTGCTGTAGTCGCCGGGGCAAAGGCTAGGCGCGCTTGCTTCTTTTGCGATCGGCGGGGCATGGCGGAGCTGGAGGGAGTCGTAGAAAAGAAGAGGAGTTGGTGGAGAAATGTCAAAATTGAGAGAGGCGGCGGGAAAATATCATGGCAAAGGCCAAATTGAGAGATCCTGCATGTTCAAAGAAAGGTCGACTGTGGAAGCCCAACATGTGAACTTTTTGTCACGCGGACCGCGTTGATGAAGCGCGAGAACACGTGATGATGACGGACATGCCTCAGTTAGAACTTGAATTAAATTATCAACGGCGATTCCTATACATTATTCAATGATACGTTTGAGGGTAGCTTTATCCTGCATGGTAGTCTTTTTCGTTAAATATATTCGGGGGAGGGTAGAATTTGTAGGTTGAGTCTACCCAGAGAACTGTTTGCTCGACCAATAGAAGTAGTCATTCCAGATTATCATTTTCAAGACAGACATAATTATCAGTATGACACAATACAAGATGAATAAAAGAACGGTCAAGAATATCGAGAAGAAATATGATGGTTGTGATTGTACAAATACATGCATACATGAGCTGCCGGAGCCAAAAATTCTGGAAGAAGACATCAAGGAAGCTAAGAGGAAAGCAGGGCAGTATTGTCGAAACTGAATGACCCAGTGGCATCGTTTGAGCATTGTGCTCAAATCTTCTCATGCCGGCCGAGGCACGATCATAAACCCAACTGGTGATCGTCAGGTATATTGCCAGCCATTTGGCCTGGGTAAAACAACCCCCGGATGTCCGTATACATCCCTATTGATTTGGGATGTTGAAGATCGAGTCACTCGGTTCCTTTCAAAGTCCCCTGCATTCCGAGGGGATATTAATTTACAAAGAGGGCTGGGCCTCCTTCTTCTCAGGCTCGGCGCCGGGGGTAAGCATCTATCATTGGGTTAGCAATCCATTCAATTGATTCGTCGACAGGCAAAATAGTCTTGTTCAACTGTAATTTGGACATCAAGACTTGAACATACCTCGTTAGCACCCTTAATCATGCCTTGCTCACGCTCCATCTGGATGTACTGCTCCTCCTCGGCGTAGGCCAGAGCCCAAGGGACACCGATCAAGAAGGCACTGGTGCTGACAATCCAGAGAGCCTTGCCACTGAAAGAAAGGCTGGCCTTGGTGAGGGATGTGAGGGTAGAGACGGAGTTGGTGACGGTGCGGCGGGCGGAGGGCGGGATCATGTCTTTCAGGGCGGCGAGACGGTCGGCTAAGGTCTCCTCATCGAGCTCCTCATCGTCCTCATTCTCGGAGATTTCCGAATCTGCGATGATGGAAGAAAGGCGTGTCAGAATTTATTTCATTATTTCGTAAATGATGTTGTCATGTCTCCGGGGTGGGTGAAGGCGCGATTGGCCACGATTGTTGGCAGAGTCGAATTGGGGTTGGATCGAGACAGGTGGCACGCGTGGAAATATCCAGTCGCAAGGAGAAGATTCGATTGGCGCATAGTGGAGGATGTGCGATCGTGATGAAGGGAAACAGGAGGCGTCAAACACTTACCGGTGTCACTGTAGTCCTCATCCTCGTCATCGGAGACCAGCAAAGCATCGTGCTTGCTGGGAGTGGGCTTCTCGGTGAAAGCCTCGTCTTCGACCTCATGAAGCTTGACCATTTTGGCGGATGTGAAAGGAGTGATAGGAAGGGATGAATGGAGGAATGGGAGGGGATAAGAGGTGGGTGTGGATGGTGTGGATGTGGATGATGGGAGGAGCGCGAGTGTCGGGACCGACTTTTTTGCCGGGCAAAAGCGGCGAGGAAGCGTGGACCCGCCGGCCCCTATGTAACTGACCTACGTGAAGTAGTTATACTAACTTAGTAACTCCTGAACCCTGCTGAAACAAGGGATTTCATTGAAGATAAAAACTATTGAACCAGAATGGAGGGTAAAGGATAATTTACAGAGTTGTGTTGTGTTGTGTTGGCCAGAGTCTATTGTACATATTGTCTCCCCAATGTAAATGCTGCCCCATTAAACCTTGGAGCATGTGAGCTCATCCTTTTGACGGATGTGCCGAGCATCTCCTCTCTACTATAAAAAGTAAGATACTTTATTTACCTCCGGCCAAGCTTCCACCGCGCAATGCGCTCCTGGATTTCCTCCCAGGGGAAAGACCGGAGTTTGTATCCTTCCAGTTCACCCTCCTGTAGGACAACCGTTGGCTTGCCGGTACCCTGACCGTTGTTCTGGACATGGCCGCCAAAGACGTGACGGGCCACACGGCGGAGATCCTCAACAGTCAAGGCCTCAATCTGATCGCACATCTCACGCACGCCAACCTTGCGCCCGTGAACCTGCACCTGGCGTCCGAGGTCCTCCAGCTCCACCATGCGAGACTCGAGGTTCATGAGAAGCGAGGAGCGGAGCTGGTTCTTCGCACGGTTGACTTCCTGGGTTTGCAAGGCAGAGTACCCGTTGTCCAATGTGAGGGACTGCAGCTCGCGGCACATCACCTCAAGCATCTCCGTGGTCCGAGTCGGGCTGCACGAGGAAGAGATACCGAAGATACCACTGTCAGTATAGCTGTGGTTGAAAGCAATACAGCTTTCGACCCAGCCGTGCTGGTTCAGCACATTTGTGTAAAGTCTGGAATACATGCCCTTTCCGGGGCCACCAGCCGAGAAGGAACCACCACCTCCAAGAAGGGTTTGGAGGGTAGCGAGAGCGTAAATATCCGGAGAGGAGATGGGAAGTGCCTCGAAGGCAAGGTGGATGTGGCTCAGTCGTGGAAGCATCGGATTAGCCGGCGGCGGGATCGGAGGAAGCGCCACGAAACCTCCGGTATAGTGGGCTGGTCGTCGGAGGTCCAATGTGGAGGGCTCGATCAAGGATGGGTCGAGGGGTTCGACTGCGGTGTTTTGGGAGGAACCCGAGAAGTTTTTGAGGAATGGAAGCTTCGACAGGAGCGAAGAGTTCGTGCTTTGTGATGCGGCAGGGCTGGTCACTGTTGAGGAAGCAGTGAACTGGGGAACAGTCGGAATTTGACCTTCCTTGGCCGCGGCATCAGAGTTCGATAGAGTAGTGTCAATTCCTGACCCAGACAGGACAGGTCCTTTAGTCATATCCCTCGCTTTCATGTCACCGAAGTACTGCTCGGTGAGTTTGATGGCCTCCGCATGGGGGACACCGGCGAACGCCACCACCATTCGGTCCGGGTTGAAGAAGACTTCTCTGTATCGCTCGACCGTCGCCTTGTTGATTTCACCCAGTCTTTCCTCGGGGCACAGCAAAGGGTTCCCCAGAGTGTTATCCCGGTATGCCGTCATGTGGACGAGCTCCGGCAGGATGAGTTCTGGCTTCGCCCAGATCTCGCCGATCTCATACTCTGCTGTCGCAAGTTGTTGAAGCACCTCCTCATCTGTGATAAGAGGATCCCGAATGGTCTCTGAAAGCAGACCAAGAGTGGTGGGCACGGCCGAATTGAAACTGGCAGACTGGTACATCAATGACTCTCGCGAAGAGGCACATTGGATGTTGCCGCCGAGCGCCTCAAGAACCTCTAGCATCTCATCCCCGGTGTGCTGCTTGGTTGATTTGAAGGCCAAACGATCCATAATATGACTGACTCCGCGCAGGCTGGTATCTTCGTACCGAGAGCCGGCATCGACGTAAACTCCGACGCCTGAGAAGGGGCCCGGTAATGATTCAGTGGCGACACGAATTCCGTTCGGGAGAGTGGTGATCTGGTCAAGCTCGGAAGGGTCCTAATAATCCAGAGAGAATCTAGTCAGAGACAGGAGGAAGGAAACGAGGTGTTCGACGGTATTACCTTGGCGGACTCATTCAGAGTAGCAAAGCTCCTCGACACCGAGCGAGGAGCTCGGGCGATGGGCTTCGCGGACTCAATAGCTCGCAATGCCGAGCGGCGCATGATGTGTTTGATGTGACACGCGCGTATAACTTCCAATGAAGTAAAAAGATGCGTTCTGCACGCTTCCGTTTCGATCTTGCGAAGGTCGGAAGTTCAGCGCGGCGAAGAATCGATTCCGGAGAACTACGCCGAACTCGATTAGATAATCCGTTGCACGATCGAACAACAAAATCCCGGTCAAAATTGACTATTTTCGAAGAAAATATTTGTAATCTGTGTTCAATGACTTATTTGATTCTTCACAATTACTCCTTTTCTATTCTAGAGAGGAGCTTTCAACAATTGTGCTGCTGACCAAATACCGGCAGTCTAGAACTAGCACGATGACATAGTAGGCCCCAACTCCGGAGCCGCCGAAGTAGCTCTTCTTCACATTACAATTTTTTATGTCTAATCACCGTCCAATTCCAGAGGATCAATAGTTATCGGCGGCCCACTCGCGATACCAATCAAGACAGGATGCATTAGCAACGCTGGCGCCGATCTTGATGTTCAGTCCACACAAGATCTGCTTAACCGCGTTCTCAACTTTCTTGCCATTAGAAGTCACCGGGATCTCGGGGCAAACATCGATGACGCCAGGAACATGGCGAGGACTCAATTCCTTGCGGACGACTACTTGGATTCGTGACGAAAGCTCTTTCACATCGACGGAGCTATGCGGTGCAAGCCTCACGAAAAGCACTACAGTCTCGTCGGTGTCGATACCCTCTCGCCTTCGGCCAACACACAGAGAGTCTTCAACGTCGTCGGCAAAATGCTTTAGAAGAATATTGTAGATCTCCGCACTTCCAAATCGAACGCCAGCGGGCTTAAGCACGCCGTCGCTACGGCCCAACATCACCACACCACCAGTCTGCGGGTTCACGCGTACAAAATCTCCGTGGTGCCAGATGGATGGGCCGAAAACGTCGAAATAACTCTTTCGGTACTTCTCCAGGCCCGCCGAACCGGGTGGCCAGAACATGACAGGCTGTGCTGGGAATGGAGTTGTACAAACTAGGTCTCCTGGTTCACCCGATGCGCTGATATCGTTACCGGCGTGGTCAAAGACCGATACGGCCATACCGAGGGAACGGCATTGAATCTCGCCTTTATAGACAGGCAAAATTGGACAGCCCGAGCAGAACAAGGACAATATATCTGTGCCACCCGTGATAGAGCCTAGCATGATATCGGGATGGATGGAGGAGTAAATATACTCGAAAGTCGAGGGGGCCAGCGGTGACCCAGTGCTGAAAATAGCCTTCAGAGTCTTTAGATTCACTGGGCGGTGTGGATGCTTGCTAGGATTCAATGCGGCTTGCTCTAGCATGGAAAGATACTTGGCGGAGGTACCGAAGTGGGTAATCTGGAGTTCTTCGATGAGACGAGGCATGGCCATTTCTCCCTTGCCCCCTTCGGCATCAAATGGACGGAATGGCGACCCATCATATAACACAATTGTGGCGCCACTAGCCAGACCAGAAACGAGCCAGTGCCACATCATCCATGTTGTCGTGGTAAAGTAGAACAGTCGATCGCCTGGTCGAATCTCGCAGTGAAGGAGATGTTCCTTCTTGTGCTGTAACAGTGTGCCTAAAGACCCGTGCACAATGGGTTTTGGTGCACCGGTAGTCCCCGAAGAGTACAAAATATAAACTGGGTGATCAGGTCTCAAGCTCGCAAACTCCAGCGGTGCTGCTTGGTCCTTAACTGCAGACACGAAGGCGCCAGAAGTGACTGCTTTTCCATTTCGAGGACGAACTTTCTCCATGTCGAAGTCGAGAGACTTGGCTATCTCGAAGATAACCAAAAGCTCCAGGTCAGGCAGCTCGGAGACCATTTCGCGCACTTTAGCGTGAGAGCCGTGGACCTTGCCATTGTAGAGCGAGGAATTGTCTGCGAATAAAATCTTGGGCTCAATCTGCTTCAACCGTTCCAGGACAGCGTGCACGCCGGTATCTGGAGATACACCGGTCCAAAAGGCACCGATGGATGTCGCCGCCAACATGGCAATAACTGTGTTAGCATGGTTTCCCACAAATCCCGCCACACGATCACCGGCCTGGAGACCTGCTTCCTTCAAAGCATTAGTGCATTGACGAACTCGCTCTCGCAGCTCTTTCCAAGAAATGAACTCGCGATCAGCCTCCGTGGCGCCAATAACGGCAACGGAATCTTCGTCTGGGTTGACTGCCGGATAGAGGAGATTCTCGGCAAAATTGAGAGTGCTTCCTTCGAAGAATGCAGGTCGAGGAAACAATTCCCGATCAGATTCCAGGACCTGGGGTTTTTATTAGTATCCGAGGCCCCCCTCATTACATTAAGGACTCCGGACTCACCTGCTGGTATGGCTTGTGGGCCTTTATATGGGTGTAGTGCCAAATCTCTTCCCAGAATTTGGCCGGCTCGGTGGTACTCCATTTCCAGAGCGAATCATAATCTGACAAGGATAGGCCATGTTTCTTGTTCACCTTGGTCATGAAGTCGTAGATCTGAGTGGATTCAGGCGATGAAGGACGCCACAGCTCCTTCACCTCTGGAGTCGCGGCCGCTGCCTCGTCGATGTGCGGCATGATTTCTCACAATTGGAACGTCCCACAACAGCCAGATGAAACAGAATGACCGATTGAAGGGAGGAGAGGGAAAAGACGAAGAGAAGGGCTTGTGCCAACGGCGGTTTTCCGCGATTGCCCAAGTTCAAGTTCAGAGGAGAAGCGAAACGGCGGGAAGTATTGCAAAGTCGCCGCCGGACTGTAAAACTTCGTCGCAGCTTCTATATAGCGGGGGTCTCGCTAGAAGGCTGTGCAGGGGTGGCAATTGAAGCAACAAATCCAAAGCAAAAAAGTGAGTCGCACAATGCAATGGCCAACAAGGGATCGCGGGGCGGAATAGATCGGGTATGGGATAGCCGCTGATCTCCGCGGCTGCGGGTAGAAGACCTGTTGGATTTGTATATGTGTATAAGTAAGGAGGGGTTTATTCGTGCTGCAGTGGTCCTTGAAAATTATTTAATCGCAGGATTCCTTTCTTCGTGACTCCACACGGATTCTACCCTCCCCCTCCTTGAATAGAGGGGCTCCTGTCTCTCCCCGATGCGGCCTGCGGAATGCGGGCCACTCTGGGTGACATCTGGTGCCGCAGGCCAGATCCACTACATCAGGTACATCAGTTACCTAGGGTAGTCCCTGGTGCCCTAAGTACCTCCCGCAGATACTTCAATGGTACTTACAAATGGGGAGGTGAAGGTACTCAAGGTCATCTCAACGGCCACCGTTTTCATCGGTGCTGCAGGTACAGCCTAGGCACGCCCCACGTAGCTGGCCATGGCATAGCATGACATGACACGATCATCGACATCATCTCCATTTTGATCATCGCATCGCTCTTTCAAGTTGTTCCTATTTTTTGAGTTTCACGGCCACAGGTGATATTGGGAGCCACAACCTCCTTAGGCTTATTCGCGTCTAGTTGAGTTGACATGTCGATCTCTAGGCAGCCTCTTAACTATGTATAATTAGTGTACGCACATACGGTATACAACCGCCAGGGAATTCAATCCGAGTACGAGTGTTACTATAGGGCACTCGCATCATGACTCTACTGGTTGAGATTCCAGATCACAGTGGGTAACTTTCCAAGTAACTCTCCTTTTGGCAGTGGAACCGAAAAAAAAAAAAGTCTCGTCCGTATTGAGATTGTAAATTACACGGTCTACCCCTGAGCCACGCCTGGTAATCACGGTATGACCGGTGTTCCGGATTCAATACCAGGAGGTGGACTCTCCGCAGCGGTATTTACCTGCACTGCTCATCTCATCTCAACTTGTCTCGTCTCGTCTCGTCTTCCCCCTTCCTCTCCCCTCCCAACCCTTCGATCATTTCGAGACCTTCTTCTGTTTTGTGGGAAACAGAGTTCCATCTTGTTCAACGTTGGGCTCCCCACGGCCCTCTGTTCTCCTGTTTCTTCGCCCCCATTCCACGTGTGAAGCCACAATTTTCTAAGCCCCCGGAGGTCTTCGGATCCCGCCTGCCGCGACAATAACCAGGAGGTATGTCTTTTGCGATTTCATTCTTCCTCGAGGCAATCTCATTTCTTCCGACCGATATCTCGATCTGCCTCCGTCCCGTCCTCGTCGAAGCTCGAGTCCATTGAAACCCATCCCAGCTAACCAACCGCATCTCAAGACCACCACCGTGAACCCTCCTGTTGTTGTTGTCAGACGAAGCAGACGTAAACTCGGACAGTCTCCCAGAGAACCGTCTCGACCAGAAGTCTATCTACTTCTTTCCCTCGATCTACTCGCTTTGTGGTTACCGTAGGGTAGTCCCTGCCACAACTTCGCCTCGACGCGTGAGAACGTGAGAACCGCGCCCACTCCCCGTCGACCTCTAAGTGTGTCCCGAAGGTCGAAGACCCTCCCCAACCCCCAAATCGCCGCTTCCCTCTGCGATGCCTCGTCGGTTTAGCAGCAACTCCTCCTCCAACGACACTTCCAACTCGCCGTCCTTTTCTCCTTCCTCTGGAAAGGGCGGTATCGCCATAAAGGCTCCCTCGGTCAAATCTCATCGCCTGTCTCAATTCTTCTCGAGCTCTCCTAAATCCAAGGCCGAGCCTCAACCTATACAGGCGGCTCCCCAGTCGACCGGTGGGAATCCCCCTAACAACGCCTCTCCGCCGATTAGCTCGGCATCACTGTCCCTACCGACGATATCTCTGTCCACTGCCACTGCAGACAACCCTAACATGGACGAAATGCCGACGACACTCTTTCAGCCTCCTACCCCCGAGGAGGCCCGCCGGCAGGCCAAGCAAAATGCCCAATTCGGCCCCATCGGTCACCCCTCCCACCGCTACTCCAGTCGACACCCCGGCGGTGTTTTCCCGGAGCCGGTGATGGACGAGCCGCCGTATTATTATCTGCTTACGACTTATATCAGCTACCTAATCCTAATTGCTTTCGGACATGTTCGTGATTTCTTCGGCAAGCGCTTCCGGGAAGAGAACTACCGCCATCTGAAGCCCCGCAACGGTTACGGTGCCCTCAACAGCGATTTCGATAACTTCTATGTGCGTCGTCTCAAGCTGCGCATCAACGATTGCTTCGAGCGTCCCGTTACTGGTGTTCCCGGGCGAACTATCACCCTGATCGACCGGGCTACCGACGATCACAACCAGCACTTCTACCTGACCGGCACCACCACCGATACCCTCAATCTGAGCTCGTACAACTATCTCGGATTCGCCCAATCCGAAGGTCCCTGTGCCGATATTGCAGAGGAGTCTGTCCGCAAATACGGAATTGCGACCCCCAGCACTCGCGCCGAAACCGGTACGCAGGATCTTCATATCGAAGTGGAGGAGCTGATTGCCCGGTTTGTGCGCAAGGAGGCGTCCATGGTTTTCTCGATGGGCTTCGGTACCAATGCCAATGTCTTCCCCGCCCTCGTCGGAAAAGGTGACCTGCTCATCTCTGACGAACTGAACCACGCCTCAATTCGCTTTGGTGCTCGTCTCTCGGGTGCCTCGATCGCCATGTTCAAGCACAACGATATGAAGGATCTGGAGCTCAAGCTCCGCGAGGCCATCTCGCAGGGTCAGCCCCGAACTCACCGACCCTGGAAGAAGATCTTGGTGGTCGTGGAGGGCCTCTACTCCATGGAGGGTTCCATGTGCAACCTCCCCGGTCTTGTTGCCTTGAAGCACCGGTACAAGTTCAACCTCTTCGTCGATGAAGCACACTCTATCGGAGCTATCGGTCCCCAGGGTCGCGGTGTATGTGACTATTTCAGCATCGATACCTCCGAGGTTGATGTTCTTATGGGTACTCTCACCAAATCCTTCGGTGCCAACGGCGGTTACATTGCAGCAGACAAGGCTATGATCGAGAAGCTCCGCGCCACCAACTCCGGCATCTTCTACGGTGAAGCTCCCGCCCCTGCTGTTCTCATGCAGATTTCCTCTGCTCTTCGCATCATCAACGGTGAGCTCGTCCCGGGCCAGGGCGAGGAACGTCTCCAGCGTCTGGCCTTCAACTCGCGGTACCTCCGCCTCGGATTGAAGCGCCTTGGCTTTATAGTATACGGCCACGATGATTCACCCATCATCCCTCTTCTTCTGTTCAACCCGGCCAAGATGCCTGCCTTTTCCCACGAGATGCTCCGTCGAAAGATCTCGGTTGTGGTTGTCGGTTACCCGGCCACCCCATTGGTCTCGTCCCGTGCTCGTTTCTGTGTTTCCGCTGCCCACACCAAGGATGACCTTGACCGGGTCCTGACCGCCTGCGACGAAATTGGCAACGTTCTCGAGCTCAAGTTCTCTACCGGTATTGCTGGTGGTGCATTGCCCCCTGCTGAGGAGATGGCTCCTCCCCCCGAGATGGAGAAAGAATGGCAACGCAAGCGCTCTGTACAGATGGCCCCTCCCCGGTGGCGCATCGAGGATGTCATTCGACGCGGAGTCCAGGATGTTAAGTCACCCCTGTATTAAATATGACTTTGTTTTCCATCTCCCGTTACGTGAATCTGTCTTTGCACCTGATGCATACTGGGTTTGAGCCCTTTTTTATGGAGGATTCCACGAATTCGGTTGGTGCTGGTCACGCCGTGTCGCGGTCTTCGAAATCTCATGTGTCTCCTTTCTGTTTTTCTCCCCGATTCTCGGTCTTGCTTCGACGTTGGGTCCGCGGCTTTGCTCGAGTGCAGCAGGAAGTGACGTTTAGTGTCCGGGATTGAAGGGATTCAAGAAGAAAAGAAAACAATCCGGTCATGAATTATTCGAACAAGCAACGAATGAATATGTCCCCCGTTTCCCATATGATCCTTCTTCCGTTTCCTTTGGGGAAAATGCCCCTACTACATTCTATCACCCTTGGAAGTCTATCTTTTCTTCTCTGTCACTCTTATCTTGCTTAGAATATTGCCTAATGTCGCCACCCCGTTTCCCACCTTGCATCCATCCAGGGAGGGCACCGGCCGGCTGACTCTTGTTTCTCCTTGCTACATAGCTCACGGAATGTCCTCCAGTACCCTTTGCCGGTCACGGGACCGTTGCAGAGCGATTGGGGTACACATTGCTCGGAGCTCTCGTCTCGGTCTTTCACTTTTCTCTTCATTTCATGCCTGGGCGTTGGTACAGATTTGATGGGCCGGACTGCCCTGGCGTGGGAAACATACAAATGTACACATTACTTTTCACCTCCCTCCCTCTTGGGCTGGCTTTAGTTTCTGGCGGGTCGATATCTGTTGACCCCTTTGAGTACTTGTTTATAATTAGATGATTCGTTTAATGTCAATATCACGCGGGCTATAGCTGTGGCTTCTTTTCTTTCTACGTGTAGTTATTGATCTGCTCTTTAAATCTTGTCGGTCAATATTGCCCTGTCCATGTCTCTGGCGCTATCTCCATCGGTAGTTATCAATCTTACTTTTCTGGGTTCAGTATTCACGTCTGGAATAAGGATTGGTAATAATCGTCATTTAGCCGATGAGTGCACAAATGCCCATGCCTAGGTCTATCCCTCTCAGTGCCAACATGAAACGCGAATCTCTTATGTTCAACATACTTCCATCATTGACTAAGGCTACGACAATAGTTTAAAAAGGCTTTCACCAGACAGAATGGCTGTCAATTCTAACTTGATTGCTATCAAATGTAATATCTGGCAATTACAACCGTCAAAGGGTCCTGGTGGTTCACTCTTCGAGTATGTTGACATGCAAGCCACTAAATAACTTAGAAAAGGGACTATCTCTCTTGTCTTCCTCACGAAGAGTCCTCACTTTCAGAAGACTCACTCTCGGACTCGTCTTCCCCCAGTCCGTCACTTGAAGCAGCAACTGAAAGCTCAGACTCGCCCTCAGACCCGCCCTCAGACTCTTCTTCAGGCAGCTCACGCGATAGAGCATCGATGAGATAGTCTTCCCACTCTGGGTCTTGCCGAGCTAAATCCCGGACAGTTTTACCATCATTGTTCGAGATGTTGAGATCGGTGCCGGCTCTTCGTAGCTCCATGATGGTGTCCTGATCACTCATTCCGATATCAATAGCAACCGCTTCGTGGAGGGGGGTATTGCCAAGGTTGTTTCTCGCAAGGAAATCTGCCCGGCCATCCCGTCTGAGGATACGAACTCCAACTGTATATGAACTCCGTGCAGCCATATGTAGAGTGGTATCACCGTTTTCGTCCTTGCAATTGGGATCGCAGCCTGCTTCAAGAAGCATCTTGAAAACGTCTTCGCTATAACCCCACTTATCACTGCATGCCATGTGAAGGGGAATTTGACCGAATGAATCTTTTGCCATGGGATCGGCCCCTCTTTTAAGAAGGAGCTTGACTGACTCTTCGCAGTTTTGGAATGTTGCTTGATGCAGCATGGTGCGGCCGAGAGTATCTCGCGTATTCACGTTTGTGCCTCTTTCGAGAAACCATTCGATCACACGCTCACACTCGTGATCTTCGCCAGGATCTAGGCAACAAAAACAACAGTGTGGCCAGTCATTTTGATAACGAAAAGTACACTCATTCCCCGTATCAACGATACCTGGTGGCAGAAGTGCAGTCCGTCCATAGTCAGAGTGTCCATACTCCAAGGCTCGGAATATTGGATCCAAACCTGTCGAGTCGATGCAGTCAAGACTAGCACCTGCTTTGAAAAGGACATCTACCATATCGATCCCACCAAGCTCCAAAGCCCATCGAATTGGAGTTCGACCATGACAGTCCTTGGCATCTACAGATGCGCCCCCTTCGATCAGGATAGAGACCAAGCCGACCCTCTTGCTCAAGACAGCCAGATGTAGCGGCATCTCCCCGTTTTGATCTATGATATTTGGGTTTGCTCCGTATTTCAGCAATAGCGTAACGGTATCGACACAACCGATGAATGCCGCAATGCATAGTGGCGTGGAGCAGTTGCGATGGTTCAGGCCATACTCAGGGCGTCTCCTAGTGAGCTCTGATAGATTTTCATCGACCATCTGTTCGAACTCTTTAAGCGGCATAGGCTGTTGTGTATTGCCATTTTGATCAAGGCCATCGGGATTCACACCGTATTCCAACAACGTATCGATCTCACGGCCCAGCCCCAAGTACGAGGCTATCCACAATGGCATGAAACCATACCGGTCTTTCAAGTAAGGGTCCGCGCCATGGTCCAGTAGAGTCCTGGTCAGCGTCTTTTCGTAATTCAGGCGGCTTGAAATTCCCTTATGGTTCCCCATTGATCCCTGGTAAGCTTTGCCTAGCCCATGAATAGGCGCATTGCCGTTACCGTCAATGAAATTAGGATCGAAACCGCACTCTAAAAGCGCGTCCACGGCGTTCAAATTACCTTCTATGGCTGCAATCTGTAATGCGGAATTGTTGCATTGATCGAAAGAATATAGATTGACGCCACTATTAAAGAGAAATTTGATCATTGGCCCATTATCACCCCGAGCTGCAAGGTGAATTGCTTTTTGCCCATCCGCAAAGGTCCCTTCTAAGTCTGCTCGATCGTCGAGGAGGACATCCACTACCCCAACTTGATTGCCTTTGATCGCTTCACTGAGGGCATTTTGGCAATAGAGATTCATATAGTCGTACGCCTTGCCTCCATGTTCGATTAGGAGCGTGACAATATTGACGTGTCCACGGAAGGCTGCGATATTAAGAAGTGCCTCTATGGTCTTGCCGGCGCCAGGACCATCAATTGCGCCTACTTCAATGAACTTTTCAACAGTCCTCGGGTGACCTTATTTTACTGCCCAGTCAAGTCCGTAATTATCTGTCTTTGATGCAGCAGAGAGGTAGAGGTGTCGGTTCAGCGCGACATAACAATGTCGATTCGTTCGGACAAAAGAATTTATTTCTTGCATAGATTTCAGATTCTCTGCGATGGCGACCACTATCTCGTTTGGCAAGTTGAGGGACGCCATTGCTAGACAAAATCTTCAACAGAGACCAGTTATCAGATTGAAGCCCGTTTCCAGATTGAAGTTGATGTGCCATGACTCATGGCGCAGAGATTGAATCTTTGGGGGCCGAAAGCCCGCCAAGGCTTGATGGAGGTGAACACTGTCGGCCTCACACCTGAGTAGGATGTTGGGACTAAGTGTGATTTTTTGAAGTCATTCAACGAAACAGAGAGCAGAAGCATCCTACTGACCTCCTGTGTACAGCTCACTTTAGGTATACGAGTGAACCAATAGTGTCCTTTTCCTGGGCCCCACATCCTGCTGAGGTGTGAGGGGGATCTTACTGATCTGAGATGTGTTGATGGAATATGTATAGGGTCGCTGGTGATGATTTGAATCATAAATCACGAATCATGAATGCAGATGGACTGTTGAATGAGATGATCCTGTGATGCTTCCTACGGGTGGAAAAGCGGCCATTTTGCGCGTCGATTTCATAGACCCTCATTCTAGTTGTAAATACAAGCAGATGAGTAATAAGGCTCTATTTCGCACCAACAGTACGGTTCGGATCTACAATTACGTAGTGATCTATACTAACTTGCCCGCCACTTGCAGCCGGGAATTGATAGACTGGCCATGGTAAAAATGATAGTAGACACCTGTTTCATCTCATATTTGGCCGATGTAACATCCAAACGGACCAGGGGACTTGCTGATGGACAAAAAATCATATGCATATCAGAACCCGAACTGTAGAACAAGATCATGTCGTCTCGACCCAACTCTATACCCTGCAACCTTCCACACCGTGGTATAGTAGAAACACAAACGCCGATCATGTAGACCCGATGAAAACCAAAATGCTGGGATGGCCAAATCGCACTCATCCCATATGACAGCGGAACGGGAATGAAAATGGAAACAAAACAAAACATAAAGTGCTCGATATGATGGTGAATCGAAGGAAATGTCGGTCGTCATGTCGTTAATGTATCATAGCCACCCTCGCTCTAACGAGGTCGGCGAACAAACAGGCAAGAAGAAAAGAAAAACAGAAATGTAGTATACGCAGACAAATGAAGAACAATCAAACAGTCCCATATCTACCATGGTCATTGCCGAGCAGAGCCTGGCCTTCCCGCGAAGCGGCCAAGTGTGTACGATCTCCACGTTCCGGCGATGTCGAAGGAATCCAGCCGCGCATCCAACCACGCACCCGGCGCCACTTACTCCGACCACGCTTGCGGTCCCCATCTTCCGAGCCGAGATAGCTCTCATCATCATCATCATCATCTCCGGGTCCATACATCAAGAACTGCACGCCCATGAAACCATCCAAGAATAGAACCCCGAACGCACCTAGGAAGAAGGGAATGGCGCGTCCAATCCACTCCCAGCGATCATTGCCATGGTCATCGGCCCAGCCGCCACCACCGTACGGGGAGAAATCGTACCAGGCGTTGGGGTTTGTGAGCAGGGAACAGGAGTAGAAGAAGTTTCCCCCAAAGGCAGCCATGAATAGGAGTGGGGAGAGGCCTTCTGTGCTCTTGCGGCGGTAGTTCTTGAGAAGTTGGGGCGGGCGCGAGCCCAGGTAGAGAAGGGTTGACATCCAGGAGAAAATGCGTCCCACGATCTCGATGATTGTTTCACGGGGTGCATTATAAATGGGTGGGTGAGGCGAGGGGTCGGGGCCGGTGGGACTGGCGTTTGCTAGGACAGCGCAAAGCAGCGATGCAATGAGCATGGTGCGGGGTAGTGCAAATGGAGGGCTTGAGGCGCTGCTTCCGACTCGGATTGACTGGCGCGAGGAGCTTATCTTCTCATTTGTGTAGGAGGTGGTGGGCCCGGCTGATGAGTTCAAGGTTGATCCGATCTGCACGCCCACATCTTGACTCTCTGATTTCTTCGATGCCATATCAACCGGTGCGGGGGACGATTGTTGTGTTCCATTGTTGCCGGACAAGGGAACACCGTGTAGAAGGCCGGCTGCAGGATCGGAAGAATTGGAATCGTGCGAATGTGGGACCTCGCTGTAGCCGTTGTACCTCCACGTTTTGTAGTGGGTGTACCAGAAGAACTGAGTGACTAGAGCAACATCAACACAGACGTAGTAGCTCGCGACGACGACCTGCCAGCCGGCCTGGCGTGTGAAGAGGGCGCCGAGGAGATTGCTCAGATCACCGAAGCACCAGATGACGAGGAAGAATATGGACAGGCCGGAGGTCGACTGGAGCTGGTAGTTCTTGTATATTTGAGGCAGCTGGGCAAAGAGCCAGGAGACGATGCTGAGGGTGCCGAGAACGGAGGAGATCAGCGCGAGGGGAGTCGGGAGGCAGATGTGGAGATGTGAGGAGATAGCGGTCAGGAACGGCGAGGAGGGTTCACAGTGGTCCGGCAGAGACCCGGCGACAATATTGTATAAGAGCGGAGGAGGCATGATCTGAGAATATTGAAAGAAGAGTCGCAGCAGTGGCAGGTTCGGTGACCTGGTGAGTGTGGAGGCCGAATCCGGGGAAGCGATAGGCGGGGACAAGCTGGGATAAGAGGAGTTGAAAGCAGCAGAGCAGAGCGAGTCGGACGAAAGAAAGTGTATAGAAAGACAAGAGATCGTGGGACAGTCTACGTCTAGGGAATGTGAAGGAGAGGAGAGGAGAGGAGAGGAGAGGACAAAAGAAAGCGAGTCGCGAGACCCGGTGAAGGTGAAGGTCACCCCTCGCGCTCAGCTGAACTGCTTGCTTATCTCGGCTGACTCTCGCAATCACATCGCGTCAGCCAATCAGAACTCACCAAATGCAGTCCGGCGGGGTCCGGTTTGGCCCGCGACGATCGTCGGATTTCACTTATTCATCGATATTATATTCAGTGCTTTGATAGGAAATTATATTGATATTGTAGATTGATACTGCATCCTGCATCCTGCATCCTGCATATTGCATTGACCACATATTGACACAAACACACACGCCCTACAACAAGATTGCCAGGGCCAGCACTCCCGCCGCAGCCACCACTCCCGATGCCATCACGCCCTTGGGCGGTGCGGAATTTCCAGGGCCTCCAGAGGGCATATAGTGCTCCGACACCCAGCTCTTGACGCTGGTGGGAAGGTCTTCGTACCACTGCGGGTAGTGACCGTCTGCGATCTCGCTGAACATGGACGACCGCGCCGATGGGTCAGCTAGTTGCGACAGGTACGAGGCCGGAATGGCGGTGATGAGCACCGACTCGATCGATGCTGGGGGCACGTCGCCGCTGAGAGACGGCATGTCGGGTCCGCTGGTCACCGAGGGCATGTGGAAGCTGCCGGTCGTCTCGCTGCTGCCGAAGTCGTTCGATGAGTCTGTTGCGCCGGGGGAGTCGGCCGAGTCGGTCAGGTACGGGCTGTAGTCGGTCAGGTACTCCGTGGGCAAGTCGCTGTATAGATCGCTGTAGTCGGTCAGGTAGTCCGTGGGCAAGTCGCTGTATAGATCGCTGTAGTCCGTGAGGTAGTTGAGGTACTCGGTGTCCGTTTGCCTGCTTTTGTATTAGACAGTGCTGGTGACGATCTATGATCACAGGGAGTTTCTTACAGGTCGTTAAGACCGCTCATGAGGCTGTTGTAGTAATCCTCCGAGTCGCCATACTGCTTCTTCTCCAGCTCGGCGGTGACCATAACAGAGGCCGAGAGGCACAGGAGAGCCAGAGTCTTGGAATGCATCTCGAGAAAGAAAAGAGTGATGAGTATTATGTAGGTCCCGTGGGATTATAGAAAATAAAAAGATGTATATGTAATAAGACGGACTCGAGAAAGAGATGAAAGGAAGTCGAGATTCGGAATCAACCCATCGCTGCGACTAGGGCATCAGCACCAATTTAAGGGCCCTCAACGTTCCTTCAGCCCCAGCGGGACCAATTTCAGCCTCGACAGGAAATATTCAGACTCATGGCTCCCTCGTATCGATCCACCAAACCTAAGTCCAGAGCTAAGCGAGACTTTCAACGAATCCTCTGCCCGAGCAGTCGAGATGGAACTCCTCCAAGATGTAGGGTCCAAGCCTCCTTTCCACATCAGTCCAACCAGAGAGCCCCGATCAGCCTAGGAAAAAGGTTTAGTGAACCAGGAACGAGGCGATTGGAGACGCCCCGTCGTGAGTTTTGCCCCAGAATGGGACTGGCGGCGGATAGGGCTTCAGCAGTGCTCGTATTCCTGGGAGAAGAAAAGGGGCTCTGAGCTAGATGGGCCCGTTGAGAGCCATTGTAGGCACGCTATCCGGTGTTGATCGTGGGAATTGTGGATTCTCCAGCTAGAAGCTCAGATTAAGTTTTGAGCGATCTGTTAGGGAGGATATCTCATTGACGGGCTCAACGTGTCCTGTCCTTTGCTATTGTACTGTAAATATCACATCTAGAGACTTTTCAGTTTCACGATTCACAGAAAAGTAAGCATGAACCTACCTCGACCATTTTGTACATTTTAGTCGAGGCGGCTGGAAAAGACCCTGATCGACAGGTCTGTAATTGCGGGTCTGGTGGGA
The DNA here is from genome assembly GCA_027569595.1 of Penicillium sp. G339. Classification (NCBI taxonomy): domain Eukaryota; kingdom Fungi; phylum Ascomycota; class Eurotiomycetes; order Eurotiales; family Aspergillaceae; genus Penicillium; species Penicillium sp. G339. Next base: position 72,118 of record JAPDFJ010000047.1, on the reverse strand, counting down.
ACAGATACGAGGTGCGTTGGCGGTTGAGGTTTGAATACGAGTTATACTCCGTACAGAATTTTCACCTCTCTGACAGGCCCATACTTTCAATCTCGCCTTGCCGTTCCTGAAGGATTGTCCAAGGAATACCTGGGCGCCAAGGCCTGATCCCTGAAAGATCCATCTTGCAACATTGGTAAACCCTAACATTGGGGGTCTGTTGGGCATACGCGGGATATAGCGGCCAGAGAGGGGCCCAGGGACAAGGGAAAAACAATATATAATCCTCTGGTAGAGAGGGTGATAGTCGTTGCTAAATTTGGCACCGTACAAGTGGTAATTTCAGGTGAAAAAGCAAATCGCAGAAGAATGAATTAATGAAGCCAGTCATAAAGGTTCGTGGTCACGTCAGTTCCGGTCATCAGAAGAGGATCCCTATTAGGAAATCCAGAAAAAGGCAAAATATGAATACCACATCCATCATCTTGGCCGGGCTAAAAGAATATGCTAACAAGCCACCGATGCTTGGCCTTGCATCAAAACACGCAATGTAAAGCAATGAAAAGTCATGAATGAACAATCTTAAGAAAAGGATTCTTGCCTCTATGTCATAAGACCCTGAACGCCTGTTCAATCATCTTCTCCGCGGTGTCGTGAATGACTGCGGCTCCGACTATGCCGATCGTGGTGATGATGATGGTGACCGTGATGGCTAACACCGAGGTGACTCCCGTGGTGGCTTCCATGACTCCCATGGTGACTCCCGTGGTGACTCCCGTGATGACTCCCATGAGTTGAGGACGGTGAGGATGACCGCTCATGCTTCTTCACCTTGTCCTCGAGAATGTTTCCGATGATAGCTCCGCCAATAGCACCCAGGAGACCGTGATCTTTCTTGTGTCCGAAGTAGTAACCGGCCGCGCCACCAGCAAGGGAACTCCCCAGACCACGGCTGCTCTCAGGGTCCTCGCCCTGGTCAGAGCCACGGCGTTCTCTCTCGCGAGACTGGGCATTGTCTGTCTCCGACACATACACCGAGGGTGGGCGCGAACTCTGCGATGGAGTGTATCTCGGGTCGTTGGCGGGATGACTGCCACTTCAAATAAGGTTAGTTTACCGCTGTTGCTGCTGTTCGATCTCTCACTTCAATTCGCGTACTAGTATCCCAAATTCTCAGGTACCTTTCCGCCACCCTGCGGTGTTCCTGACCCACTGACCGGACCGAGATAATCTGGCTGTCCTACCGGCGTGTAACTTCGCTCGGGCGCATTATTCTGATATCCTTCCGGCGCGAGGTGGTATGGGCTCGGCTGTGGAGCATAAGTGTAGTTTGGATCTGGTGGCGGTGCCGCATCTCCATACATGACATTGCCGTGTGGTGGTTGGTGGTATGGATATGCACGGGCGGCTTGCTGGCCAGATTGATCGTCCGGAGGGTAATAACCGACCCCACCGGGAGTGGGCGTGGAGTATGAAGCGTAAGGATCGTAAGGATCCGCCATGGTTGTGAGGTTGCGACTAGAGAGGGGAAAGGAGGAAGATAGAAAAGCTTGTCGAGGCAACGGGAGAGGGAGGAAGGTCTCTTATATCAGGCAAGTCATTTGTGCCGACGACCGTCAGGCGGGCGATACTAGTAAAGGTATACATCATGCGTGCGGCTGACCTGCCCACACGACCCTTCGCGCAGGGCCTCTGGTATGCGCCTACCTCCAATCAGCGTTGCGGGGGTTCTGTACCAGGCGTCTAATGGAAGGGGGAGTCACCCTCGTCTATTGCTTTGATTCTGGCTACTGGAAATGGCTGTGCATGATGGAAGACGAAAAAACAAATGGTATTGCAATACGTCATCTTCAGGTGGGCGAGCAAAAAATTGAAGAAAAGAGGCAGAAACAAGTATGACTCGGATGACTCGGGGTATTCCGGCGAAAATCAGAAAATAAAATGGACAAAAAAGGGCCCAATGCAAAGACAGTGCTGGCTGTTGATCAACTAAGAATCACAGGTCGTTTCTCGGCAGTGGAAGGAAATAAGGTAGGACGTCAAAATGTATCGACTGGTGAGGGGGGCATAAATTTGGCCCAAGGGAAATCTGAAATATGGATGTTGCAAGAAGAAAAAAAGAATGTTAACAGGGCCAGTCTGAGCTGATGTGCCCAGCACAAACTCCTGGTCTTTCCAGGACAACTCGGGGCCCTTGAATATATCCACAGATGATACATCGGGTAGAGGAAGTTGATATACATTAGACGAATCAAGCGGTCGGACTCTGCACGCTGCGCAGATTATTTTGTGGGCCTCGCTCGCTGAGACATCCAGCTCACAAGCATGTCGTCGAGTTGGTTGTTCATCTCTTTGAGACGTTTGCTCTCTTCCTTGAAAAGGCGACCGGTGACTGGATGGTCAGACCCGGCCGGGGGAATATTGGATTTGTCATGGACAATAATGAATAGATCGCGAATGTCGTTCTCATCGTCCAGGTATGTTCGTAAGCTAGCGTCGCTCCAGGTTGGTGTATCCACTGAGAATGTGTCCAGTGAACCTGGGGTAGCCTCACGACCCTTCGGGTCGTTCACGTCGACTTCAGGAGACGACGGTGGTGATAAGGGGGACGCGGAGTGCGTCCGTGGTTCGGGAACTGCCGTCAACCCGGGGGCAGCGATTGGAATATGTTCTCCCACGGGGGAAACATCGACGGGTGACTCCACGCCCATCGCTCGGTCGTAGTCGGTGACCACCCTGGGCACCAGCCGTTGTGGCGGGGACATGACGGAAGGCTGCGCAGAAGTCTTTGACTCGTAAGGTCCTCTCCATTGGGCTTCGCTCGAGGGTCGATCGACCGGAGATGCCAGCTGCTCTTGAGATTCCGCAGTTGCAAACGAGTCCTTGGAAGGGCTGGTCTGACTGACCGGGGACGTCACCATTCCTCGGCTTTCTTCCATGGTACCGGATTCCTGCGACATCACACGACGGATGGACTGTCCGGATTGGTTCGCATCCTTGGCTGCCTCCGTCGCAAATTGACCCTCGACTCTCGTTGGAGACATGGTTGCTGGGGGTTGCTTCTGCAGCTTGTTGCTGGTTTGTCTCTGTGGTTTCGAGGTTCTTTGTTCCGGTGACAAGGACTCAGATGATGTCTTTGGCTGCGGCGAAGCTCGGAATGTTGACTCTGCTGGAGACCTTTCGGCCTCTTCATAATCATCGATCGACTTGCCCTTCTTGTCTTTCCGCTTGAACAATCCACTGAGCATGCCTGACTTCTTGTCTTTGCGTTTCTTGTCCTCTTTCAACTTGTCCTGAGAGGAAGGCTTGCTTTCAAGACTTTCAAGACTTCCACGTGGCTTCACAACTGTTAGAAAAATGGTCCTGTACTCCGTAATGGGTTGGCAACTAACCTCTTTCCACTCAGCAAGAACATTATTAGTGCTGCTGTTGCCGGACTCGTCGCGCAACAAATTAGGCGTAAGGGATATCTTCTTTGGTTCCGCAGTGTCATCCTTGAAGAAGGAATCCGTGTTCCGTACAGTGCCGTTCCTGGATCTACTGACGGTGGGTTCTGTTGATAATGTCAAAGTCAGCTCCTCACGCTCATTCGGACGAAAGCGGGTGCGAATTGTTTGCTGACCTTCGGGGTCGAAGAACTCCTCACTGGAACGGCGGGGATCCGAGATTGACCGCTCCGGTTCGTGTTTCTCTTGTAGTTCCGCCTCCGGTGCCCGCTCTGCAGGCTTTTCCTTTTGCGCCTTTGGCCGGAGGGGTTCTACAACAATGTCTTCCGTCTGTTCCTGGCCGTCCCCTTCCTCTGATTCAACGGTTTCATCGTCATTAAAGAAATCGCCATGTTCGGAGTCGTCTTCATCCGACGAGAATTCCACGTCTGAGGCTTCAATGTATGTCGGGGGTGCGAAGTTCACGGTTTTGGCATTCCGTCGGCGCATTGCCTTCTTCAAAGGGTTCTTGGATTTTTCGGAGTTGTCACCAAGCATGGTTGCGGAAAGCTGTTGAGATTAGGATCCATCCAATTTGAGATACAGTAGCAAGACATACATCGACATTCCGGTGCTTGTTCAACCGCGCAAGTCGCTCGGTGGGTGTTTCAATGTGTTCAGCGGGGAGGTACCCTGATTGCTATTAGTAGTTTTTAAGGAGGTTTAGAGAGCTCTTGGCTTACCGATGCTTCCGTCCTTGACCACACGAACCAGCCACCAATAGCTATTACTGTCATCCAGAAGAACCATGGTATCTCCTTTGGCTGCATTTGCCTGTCCATCAACAGTTGCAACGAAATTGTGAAGAGCGTAAACAAATTCAAAATCAATGTCCTCTGCTTGCAATTAGCTTTAACGCTCTTGCGCAATGGTATTTTCCAAGTAAACCCACCATCATCGATAGAGGGGGAACTAGAAATTTTGTCCATCAGATCATCATCGAGAAGATCGTCGCTCTCGCCGTCGGCCAGATCGTCATCTTCATGATCGTAATGTCCATTCCGTTCCATATCCCCCTCTCTTCCATCCTCATCCTCATACATCTCATGGCCATTCGCTCTCGGTCCACCATTTATCTCCGCTTTCGAATCTTCATCTGCATGGCGAATCGACAATTCCTGATGGGGGGCAGGCCGGCCGCCTCCGAGGGGAGCTGGTGTTTCGGGTTGCTTCGTGTGATCCTTCGCGGACGGTGTATCATGGTCTTGAAGATCCAGGGTATCTAAAAGCATTCGGTGATCAGCACAGCACAGGGCACCGCAACGAAGCAGGATTTTATGAGGCGGCCGAGTCTCCGACAAGACATACCGGCTCGTATAATCTGAGGCCTCGTCATGTTGGAGGATGCAATGAACGTGGGATCGGCGGTGAGAGGCGGAGATGCGAGTGACAGCAAAAGTCGGGGGGGAGGAGTGATTGTCGAGCCAGCGCTATTCGGCGTGAAGGACGCAGGAAAAATAAAGGTATGCGAAAAGAAAAGCCCGCAGCCAGAGCGTCAAGATCCAGAAAGTAACCGGATTCCCTACGGAGTCTCAGTGAATTGGTCGTCCCGTGAAAGAAAGACTGCGCCTTGACGACAAAGGTGGGGTGGCTGGGCTGTACTTCAAGTCGCAGCACAAAGGGCACGGAGAGAATAGAATTACTGCCAGAGCGACATCGAGGAAGAAAGGAAAGGACTGCGGATTCGAGTCTCAACTGAGCAGAGCATCATCCCCAGACCTGGGCCAAAAGGAGGTTGCGTCCAAAACAAGCGCCCCTTGCGCGCGGCTAACTGATTAATCAGGGGTCCACGAAGCCCCTGAGAGTTGCCCGATCGGGTTAGGGCTTAGGGTCATCTAACTATAGTGCAACTACAGTGTACAGTATACAAGGGTTTATGGGAGAATCATTGCATTCATTTAGTCTAAGTTTCGGAGGCGTACTTGAGGGCTGTTCTAGATGGTTGCTAGGTGTTGCCTGCATGTCGCTGCGTTCTAGTTGTTGTGGTATTTCCCAGTTGGTCAGACCCTTGATTCATTGCCGATCCCAACTGTATGCCCAGTGATGGAAATTAATGGGACCCACACTCCTGCTGTTGCAGTGGACTGGGTCAGATTCAAGTTGTTTTTATTTCCAACTTCCTTGTCAATTGTGTTGTGATTGACTTCGAATTATTCTCGGGGTTCAAGAGCGGGTGCTCATTCCACTAGTACTTGCGTGCTGATGTTCCAAAGGTCTGGATAAGTGAAATTATCTCTGATTGCTTCGTGCCAGTGGGATTATGAAAATATATATGAGTATATCTGTCTTGCCAAGTTTGTGTTACTCTGGTTTTGTAACACTTGAAGCTGGCCTGGCTTGCATCCGCAGTATACTATCTTGGCAGTACCACATCAATATATATATTGCAGATCATCATACGTATTCACGTAGGCACACCAAAATCTTGCTGCTCACACAGCCCCAGCTATTAGTATCTTGGCAAGTCTCTTTCCAATCGCCAAGACGGTGCACCGGCGGACAGCCTCTCAGACATGCAGGTATACTAGTATACTACTGTATACGTCGACCTCTCACTGGTACGGCGATCAGCTGACCCGGCCGGAATCACCCGTGGCTCCCCCCAGCGGGCTCCGACTGCCCCCGACTGACCAATCTCTCGCATTTGATTCCCCTCTGACCTCACTCTGCTTCGTACCTCTTTCATTAACATCCTTTGCTATTCCCAGCCTTTTCCTCCAGTATATTCCATCCGCCGATTTCGCCATTGCTCGACCCCACGATTTAAGAGCGTGTCGTCCCCACTTCTGAAACGCTTGTCGCCCCACGTCAGACATCAACCGACTTCACCATTCGAACCACTCAAATAAAAGGTCGGAAGTGCTGTTGCAACCCGACTGCGAGCCTACGACGGGCTCGCTCTTCGAAACGACGCCTTACACCGCGCTCCTGCTGAGGGCATGGCGTACCCGGAGAGACACGGGGTAGCGGGCCTGAGGATTGAAACTTCTTTTCGCGGGAAGAGATCAGGGTGGCCTGGTGAAGAGGAAGGGAGGGGGGAATCGACAGAGGGCGATGGTATCGAGAGCGACTGCACCAACACTCATGACTACAACGCGCATCGCCGCGATACTAATGAAGACCGCAGTGTGTTAAGTGATTTGCATTCTGCAACGCCTCCTATCTCAGTTCCTCGCCCTGATGGCCGCCTAGCGGACGACGCCGAATTTCCCCACAAACCAGATGATGTCCCGGGCTCCCCCCTTGACTCATACTTGCAAAAGCGTCGTCCCTCCATCTCTTTCAATCCGACGGTCTCCCTGGATACCGGTCTGCAACGCCCACTGGAAGAGCCTCTGGTGAAAAGCGACGCCAAGAACCGCCCCCCGCAGAAATTCGAGTCCCGGACCTCTGGCCTCCGGAACGCCCTCTCTCATGACGATGGTTCAGCCGAGCCGCACTCTGTTGCGTGGGGTTCTGAATCCAAACGGTCTCCAGAACAGCGGGGTATTCCGACCGGAGCTTCCCGTCCACAACCTCTCGTTTCATCGGAGAACGGTTCGATCGCAACGAACGACCTCGACCAACCGACTTCACTCACATCAGTGTCAACAGCATCGCCAGGCGATGAAGTGCGGACACCCCCTGACGGCAAAGATGTGCTGCTGTCACCTCTCTATATTACGTCGCCCACCCAGTCCCTGACATCTCCCGAGGACCGCAGCTCTTCCTGGTCAGGAGGCGTCGTGACGCCTTTCGGGAGCAAGCGCAGTTCTGGATTAGATCGCAGCACCAGCTTGCGGAACTCCACACAGCATAGCTCCCGACGATCGACTCTTTCCAGCGGCAAATCGCCGGCGAGCATGTTCCTGTCCATGTGGTCTTCTGGCCGAGAAGAGCCGGCCCCACAGCCGGACGACGAGGGCCAGATGGTGGGAACCGATTATGTTCTTGGGAAACAGATTGGTTTCGGTGGTTTCAGTGTTGTGAAGGAGGCTTATAAGGTTGAAGAGTACGGCGAACCCAAACGCCTGGCCGTCAAGGTTGTTAAGAAGCAGGTGGCTGGCCGCAGCGAGAAAGAAAACGAAGATGTGCAAGCAGAATTCGACCATGAGGTTCGGGTCTGGCGATATCTCAGCCACCCACACGTTTTAACCCTCGATGCTGTTTATGAAACCGATTTCGCTACGTTCTGCTTCACCAAACTCGCCATCGGTGGTACACTGTTTGACTTGGTCCGCCAGAATCGTCAGGGCCTAAAAACGTTGCTTGCCAAGAAGTATGCTTACCAACTCGCATGTGCCATTCGTTATCTCCACGAAGATGCTCGTGTAGTGCACCGTGACATTAAGCTGGAGAATTGCTTGCTTGACCCCGTTGAAGCCCACGATGGTACGGTATCTTCTACTTTGGTTCTCTGTGATTTCGGCATGGCGGAATGGATGACAATCGACAACGGCGGCGACTCTCCTGATCCTTATGATGAGGTCGCTGATCGTCCACCTCCCAAACAAATTGGCCCTGCGGGCTCGAGCACGAGTGTTGCAGGTAGCCTTGAGTATGCTTCGCCCGAACTACTCCAGTCGACAAGCGGTGTTATCCACCCATCTGTTGATATTTGGGCCTTTGGTGTGATCGTGTTCACAATGGTCGTGGGCTCTCGTCCCTTCCAAGACTCCTTCGCCCCTCGAATTCAAGCCAACATCCTCAGCGGCACATGGAAACACGACGCCATGCTCGGTGAGATGACTGATGAACGTGTGCGCCATGACCGTCGCGATGCTCTCGATTTGGTCAAAGGTTGCTTGGAGATGGATGTCGATAAGCGATGGACCATTCGCGAGATTTTAGGATGTTCTTGGTTGCGCGAAGTCGCTGAAACCACCGAAGAAAGCTCTCCCGAATCTGCTTGGAGGCTATAAACGCCTTCCGCATCTCATTTCGTCTGGACGAACTTTTCGTATCGCCTACCGACGACTTTCGTTATACTGTGCTTTGTTTTTGTTTACCGGCGCTTCACCCCTCGAGCGCTGGTGTTTTTGGATTTCTGGTCACCATGATACCCATTCTTTCTCAGTGACGTGTGCTATTTGCTAGCATTTCTGACTCGGATCTTTTTCACCCTAGCTTTTTCGCGTTTCATTGCATTTTCAGCTTTTGATTTGGTATGACGGATGGATTAATGATCGTTCACGCGGGACACTCAGCAAGGCGTTTTGTGTGTTTTGAATTTCTTGAATTTCCTGCTACTTCTATGATTGTACTTTATACTCGCATTTAGCTTTGCTGATATTCTGCTTCTGCTTTCTACGCAGTCTTGTCTTCCAAATGGCAGGACCATACCTGGAAGACATGGATAAATAAATCAAATCAAAAATATCGATTACTTCAACCAAATCCCCACTCTGAACACCCAAAGTTGGTCAGAACACATCGATACGATTCTCTCGCTTTATCACAAATACCTAAACCCACCTCACATACTACACATGGATATCAAGAATGCAACATACCTCTGGCTGTGATGTATCATATATCCCCCGAGGAGCAGCCTAGTCCGGTTCCAAACAGAGCGGTCTTTAGGCCCTTGTCCGCGCAGACAAGTAAGCAAGGCAACATTCGAGAGACGGTAGCTTGCTCTGGACGATGGCGAACTGACTCACGCACCCAAACCGGTCAACTGTGCATTGTGCAGGAGGACGTCCCCCGCGTTTCTTCGGCAAGTCCGTGTTGGACAGGACTTCGTTACGAGACTGCGATGAGCAAGGAGAATCCTTTGCTAGTCGAGTTCTGCATCGTCTATGCTGGGTTTGGTGCGTTTGCCCGCGTGTGACAGATGGATTAGAGTGGTCGAGTAGGTGTATACACAATTCGCTAAGCTAGGAGATTCTAAATTCTAAACACAGGTAAGGGTTTGAGAAATATCAAGTGTGGTGGTTCTTGGGGACTGATGATTCTGTCAATTTTGATTCCACCGAGTCCTTGAGAGATACATCTACATTTACCCATTGGCAGAATTATGCTACGGTTCTGTGCCAATGCTGGGATGGGACAGTCCAATGCAGCTGACCCTTGTGCGCAACGACCGCATCAGCATGAGGGGGTTCCACGATCATGCCTTACAGCTAAATGCTTTGAAACCAACCTGAAAGCTAACAAACACTTCGGAGTAAGCTAGCTGCCATGAGTGTTCCCAGGAGGAAGTTTGCATCGAACTCGATATGGATATCCAACGTCATCAAGGATCTGGGGTATAGATCCTGATGTTAAACGGTGAACTGCACAAGGTTGCCTGATACGGGGGACGACTCGGCAACCAAACCAGGTTACAAGAGCCGAGCATCGTCGACCCCAGGTTCTTTGTTCTTGGTGAAGCATATTTTGCAATCTGGCAGTCCGGTATACGCAAAGGGTTAGGACCTGTTCCACGCCAAGTGAAAGCTGTCAATAATGAGGACAATACTATATCGAGGGTTGTAAGAGTGATGTGTCCCGAGAATAACCGTCAAGGGCATGTGTAGAGAGGAAAGCAATCTGCCGTTCCCTTTCGTTTCCATGTCGATCGGTGAGATACTTTACTCATTCAGCCTCATACATCGTACCAGCCAGCCACGCAGTCAACCAGACCATCTTCAGACACGTTCCACAACTACCAAACAGACGCAAACCAGCCACCAAATGCTGAGGGAGAGCCAAAGAAAAAGCCCAATCCAAAACGGTGCATGCTCCGGTCGGAAACTGACCGATCTCAGGCAAGCAAAGAAAGGGCGCTTTACTTTGATCGATTCTCAAATGGCCCTAATGACCAGATCATAATCCGGAGGAGCAGAGGCAAAGCCGATCGTATTGAAGCAACGCGCGGTTGCCGAAGGCCCCATTCACAGTCAACCAACCCCTTCCCTCATCTAAAGAGGTACCTTTGGTAAAGCGGTTACGCCGGCGTCATTCGCCTGCCATGGAACAGGCATCTAATCCTGGTCCGCCGCTCGCAGGCGCTCCCCCGGGAACGTGGAAAGCGAAAGCGAAAAAAAAGGATGAACAAGCCCGTCGTAAGCCACCCCCTCAGGAGGCCAAGATCCGCGAGCTGTGCCCGGGTTCAAAAGTGACCGATGAGGAAAGGGGATGGCAAAAGGTTAAACCACGACCAAACTAGGAAGCTTGGACGATGAAGAGTTGAGCTTCGGCTGGAACTTTGACGTCCGGAGTGGAGGCTTGGTTGATTGGAGAGGCTCACACCTAGCTAGATTTGGCTTTTGCTACAATTCTCTCGTCATTTCTTTCCTTCATTTCCTTTCAAACATCTACATTTTGCCTCTTCCCGTTGTGTCCCCATGGAAAGCGAATCGGGAGGGACAGGAATCGTAGTGATCTCAATGATCTCAGCGATCTCGATCTCAAACGTGCGATGACATCTGCTTTCCCAATATCATCCGCGGTTCTAGCTTTCTCGTCTCCCAGTTTGGGTTTGAGTGATAGGTGGTCACCGGCAAGTAAATTGTCGGTTGACTTATTAGTGGGCTGGCTGTTAAAGTTGGCGAACAGTCGGACTGGGGATATAATTTCCATCTCAGCTTTGAGCGGTTGTTTCCTTCATCGACTCCGACGACGAAGTAGGCCAAGTACGACCATCGGTGGTCGCCCCGTCTGGAACGTCGCCGCCGTTGAAAACAGAAGCATGTACACCGTATACTCTGGGTTTAGGTTCGACATCCCCCGGTCAGAAGCATCCTTTCCGCGTCGCTCGGTTGAAAATATGACCAGCAGCCTCGGGATTGTACCTGGCATCAGGACATCAGGACATTTCTCCCCTCCCCAAGCGTCTTTCCCATAGGCGGAACCGATCGGCTTCGGTAGTAATGACCAAGAACCTCGAGACCATGGAGTGGCGGCGATACCGGATTTGGGCGGATCGGAGAGGACGGGAATGTGATCCTGGGAAAGTGGGAAAGTAGGTGGTGACTTGGACACGCGTTGCTCCACCACGATCGGCTGTGGGAATCATATGGAGGCAGGCAGAATAATAGAATTTCGGGGATTTGGATGGAGTATTTGGTTTTCGATTATTTCGTATATATGGATGTAATGATAGTTAGACCGGGATTTGTGGTGCGCGGGAGCTGGGATGATCATCCCCGTCCCAGACACGCATGTTCAAGTTCATGATTTTGATTTTGATTATTGAGTATTGAGTATTGACTATTGATGAGTGTCTGGACTCACCACCCCCTAAGGCCCCCATGTGCCTCTGGCTCGAGTTTAATCTTAGCCGGCCTGAGACACGGCTACGTAATGATGGCTGTGGTCGTGCTCGCCCTCCACTTCTCCACACCGTATGCGGTAATTTCAACACACTTCGTTGATACGCAGCTACTGGAGGTGAGTTCAATGATAGGAAGTCAAGAACGACATTGACTCCCACTGGGCCCCGCGAAACTCAAAGGAGGCTAGACTCCAAAAGTCAAATCGACGCAAACATACCAGGACTGGAGGAGTGCTTGGGGCGCACTGTCCAGGAGACTCCAAATCAAATCTATGATCAAATGATAAATTCCGAAAATTTAATATCAAATCATCAAACCGTTCCGCCGTGCGCTTCCCTTTGATTGAGGCGCAATTTGCTTGGCCACTGCGTCGGGCTGAGGCATGTCTGGAATCCCTCCATGCACTCGACCCTCCCCTGATTGATTGTCTTTGTGACCCTTTGCGACCCGTCATTCCGGCTCTTTGGCACTTTTGTCTCGAACCCTGCCGTGATTCGAGTATACGGGGGACAATCCTAGTGGATGGTGAGATGTGCCCAAAAAAAGAATCACCCCAAAGCGCCCGCCAGCTGGCTTTTCTTCCTTGAATTCCACTCTTATCCTGTTGGACCTCCGAAAAAAAAGTCAAACGATCTTTGTTGCATGGTGTATCGCCTCACGATCATCGCCCCGAACACACCCATGTCAGTTGACCTTTGATCGTCTCTCACACCCCCCTGCCGGGGGGGGGGGGGAATCGAAAAGGGGGTGTGGGCTGCGAGGTTGCCCATCCACCCCGACCCCGGGCTTACACGGGGTTTGTCTCGACGAGAGGGGAGGAGGAGGGGCAAAGATCCTCTTTCATTCTGGTTTTTAATTTTTAATTTTTAAATCTTTTCCTGTTCCGGGAGGAATTGGGGACAGATGATGGCTTGCGAGAATATGACGCTAGGAATTCCAACCATCGCAACCGCAAATCCATCCCCACCGAGTGTCGTAGCTTTTACCAGGCGCAGGAGAACCACAGCCTCGACCGATTCGTTACCTAGACCATTCTATACCAGACAGCGTTGCGTTGCGTTGCGTCGCGTCGCGTTGCTCCAGTGATTTCGCATGCCGAGGCGAAACCAGGTCGATGTGATATCAACGTGGTTGGTCTACATCACACACGTACGTCTAGACTGGACCCAGTCGGCAGGGCAGGGGCATCGAATATCTTTGTTTAGTGTGGTTTGTGTGCTCCCCCCGAGCATTCGGTGCCCAGCCGCAAGGACGGACGAGGGGAGGATGCAAGGAGCCATGCTCGGGAATCGAGCAGGCAGAGAGGGCATGGCGCGCCCAGTGGTCATGTCGGCCCTGGCATCGGAGAAAGCGAGAAGTGGACGGGGCCAAAAAAAAATACAAAATGCATGAGACAGGTTCAACCCCCGCCTCAAAGTCTAGGATATTGATGCCGGGGGCGACTGAACGGAATTGGCGCCCCGCCCGGGTTACTATGCCAGTGCGCTGTGTAATTGACTGGGCCCAGGTGACGGAACAACTGTCGCAGAAGCAAATCCAATGGATGGAGATGCAGTACGGAAGTATACAGTATACACGGGGTAATCCGGTTAGCAGGAATGCTGATCGGCCTTCAGCTTTGCTGTGTTGGAATAATTGTACAGTATTATGCCGCTGACATAGTTATTTACTATGGTACTTTACTGTACATGTTTGACCTGTGGACATCTTTAGTATGTACCAAGAGTGCACCAGAAACTTTGTCGCGACACCAATCATGGCCTGATGGCACGCAAGTTCTGTGGAGTATTGCTTCAATACGGTGTACACTCTCAGGTAGTGAAGTATAGTTTAGATTATTACCAATTGATCGCGCCCGCCCGCAGCCATGATAGTGGAATCCTCTTTCGCCCGCTGTATGATTAATGATTGAGCTCGGATGACTTCCTTGATAGGCGACCCTTCCGCGTGCATATGAAGGAAGGGTGGGGGGCTGTTTCTTGCAACGGCCGATGACGGAGTCTCACGATGATGGGTGGCCGCGGTCAGCCTGCATGCGCCAATAGTCAAGTGTCGAACTCGTCGGGGAACAAAGAGGCAACGATCATCACGGCATGGTGAGCTTTGGCTTCTAGACAGTTCACTTTGTATTTTATTTTAGCATTTTATTTTTCTATTGCATACATAGTTATAGTTATCATCCAAGCAGCCGACCTGATCCCTGAAATCAATTAAATCATGATGCGTTCTTGTGACGGAGTCGAGTGCTGCAGGTAGCACTGTACACGGCAAAAATCTCACACCTGCAAGTTAAAAAAAAAGATGGGGGGTGGTAAATATTTCCATTACTACGCTCCGTGTGGAGCACAATAATTTGCTCGGGAGGATGTTGGGAATTGGGATTCAATTTTCTCCTGTACCATTTGCGCCTTTGCCTGCGCCATGCACCGGCGGTGACTCCCCGTCGAAGCTCCGCAGTACCGCAACCGGGATCAACTAGTCGTCGGTGGCAACGTGCGCGCGCGCAAGAGAGAGGGGAGGATCCATTTTGGAACATAGGTCTTGGGTCATTTTTTCCATTGTCTCCACTAGAGAGGACGTGCGAGCGGTCCACAGGGAGGTTGGTTGGGCTAGGCTGGGGATGATTTAGTTAGGGGATGGGGGGGGGGGGGGGATGAAATTGTGAAGTCAGCGTGTAGATCGGGGAAAGGCAAAAAGGAAAAGTCCCGAAAGCCAAGCGGAGGTCTAGGACCAGAAACGAGCGAGACCAGGGGGGCAGACAGGCAGACAGCCCCATGCAACAGACCCAAGCGAGGCGTGGGCTTGTAAGACTGTGACCAGTCTTGATGGATCTCGAGAGATCGTCTCATGCTTTTCCCGCTCCACTGCCTCCCTCCATCTGGGGTTCTGGAAAGAGCGAAACGAGGACGAGCAAACCGAACCCACACCGTGGCGGTGGCTCGGGAGAAAAAAAAGTGGACTGGGAAACACTGACGAGTCCCCCCGATGGAAAATGGAATCTCTGTCCCAACATCGTCAAATCATAGTGCCCGATATCCACCAGCCAACTCTGGGCCGTACCCAGTCTTCAGCGCTAGGATGACAATCTCGAAATCGTGATTTGCACCAGCCAAGCTGACCCAGGGTCACGGCCTTTCGATCGTTTCGAGGCGCGCGCCCTGTCTGTAGGCGAGTTTCAGGTCTTTGAACTGGTGGCGTGACGGAGCCCACCCTGCATCCTGTTATCCTGTCGTCCTGTCTCCTGAGCGGAAAGCCTGGAGTCTTAGAGTCCTTTCGCCCACATCAGCTGTACCAGAGTGGTTCGTGACATGGTACTGGGATTGCCTATCACCCTGCGGCGCGTGCACTCCGCGTCTGCGCGTCGAATCTATTTGGTTTCCCAATCAGGACTTGACCCACGGCAATTATCCAGTCGACGCAGCGCGGTATACATCGAAACTGTTCTGTTCCCGGAAGTACATACGTAGTCTTACCTGTCGACTTTGGCTGAAACTTGTGATCTCTATTTTTTTTTGGATGGTCCGATCGACAGAGTACATCCGGAAGGATCACAGGTGCAACAACGCCCCCAATGCCCCAGTAATGTACGAACTAGGAGGCAAAGGTCAGAAGGACGGGTGTCGCAGGCTTCATTGACGCCAGCGCAGGCCGGAGGTTGCATGACGGACGGGCGAATAAGAGTGGCCCGTGTGCGTGTTGTAGGGAGGCTTGACCTGAACTATCAAATTGGTCCGCGCGGGACCTCTCCTGAAATCTTAGCCCGAGGCTACTCCGTGGACTATCGTGTATGTATGTACATGAATACACCCTCGGACAAGGCAAAAAAAAAAAAGAAAAAAAAAGCAACACACGCTACCCACTATCATCCGAGTGTCCGACGAGAGTCCGAGTGGCCGGAAGGTTCAAAGTAAAAAATGAGGAGCCCCTAGAGCCAGACTAGGAGGCGTCCAAGATAATAGAGGCGATGGCGATCGTTGAAAGTATTCCGTACTCAGGAAAGTACTCAACAGGCCGCGGTCGGAAACCGAGGGCCAAAAGGTCAAACGGACCAAATGGGACGAGTCGATGACTAGGGGTTGAGCCAATCAGTGGACCGCACCGGGGAGTACGGGATTAGTCATGTTTAGGGTAACGGTGTCATGATGGTATTTGAGAGGGCGGAGAGGACAAAAAAGAGCAAAAGAGCAAAAGAGCAAAGGCTTGGACCAACCATGGGCGAGCAAATCCGGTGGCACACGGACAACAACCAGTCATGGCGCGCTTCTCACGGGACTCTCAGCCACCGAAGGCGGGTGGCTCGGATTGTTACGAGCAAGTATGACGGGACCCATCTTGGAAATTCCAAAGGAGCTGGGATCCCAGTTCGATGGGCTTGGGGCTGGTCCACGGGGCCGTTGATTGCATGAATATGCTAGCCGCCCTTCCACCCTTCCACTCGTCCAGTCGAGCCCTAGCCTTACATACCTCTTACGCCGATCAGCGAGACCGAGACTCCCGATGCCCATCCCTGCCGCCCAACCCTTCATTATTACCGTCACGCTGGGTATGCTGTCTGCCGTATGCCCATCCATGCCCATGCTGGCCACTGCCCTAGAATGATCGTCTCTTTCCTTCTCAGCACTAGACTAGGCAACTGAGACGTGGGAGGCTGACCCGTTTTACTGTTTAGTGGATTAGAATACATACTAGTCTCATCTCATATCACCTATCACCTAGGTATGTATAGCACTGATGCACTATCAAGTTTCTCCTTCTATAATTATGTAAATACATACTTGAATACACTACAACGTAGTTAGTAACCTACACATCTCACGTAGCTTTGTTCATTCCAGCCACTGAGTGACTCCCCCTTCAACCCTTCTCCTTCCCGGTGCAGGGACGGAGGCGTACATGCTTGCGCACCCACGCATACACGGGCGCAACTTTACTGTATCCATCATACCGTAACTCGTAATCTATCGCGCCCGCGCATTGGGCCGACGGTTGCAACCACACTAAACTCGTCTTATTATTGGATCTGATATGGGTCCTGGAACCCCCAGCAAGGTCTTGGATCTGTCCTCCGCTGGTTCTGACCCTGTCCCAATTTTGCCCAATTTCGCCCAATTTATTTTTCTTTCGTTGCTTTTTCCGGTTTTTTCCCTCTCTTTTTCCCTCCCTCTTTTTTTCTTCTTTCCTTTTTGGTTACCACCCTTACCACTCATTTTTCGCCTCCTCTTTGTACCCCCCCTTCCACTCGCGCTACGCCATACTCAGGATCCTCCGCTCTGCTCCGCCTAGGACTGCTACTGCTGCTGCTCCTCCTGCTGCTGCCGCTGCGGCCGGCCTCCGTAAACATTACTCTGCGACCTACCCTTTCCAGGCCTGCATCCACTTGTGACCCCCCCAACCACCCCCCAGTGGCTCTGACATCAACCGGTATTCCCATTCCCTTTTTCATGATTTAATTTTCGAAATTAAATTATTATTATTTTTTTCCCTCCCTCCTGCCCTCCTGCCCCCCCCCCGCCCTCAGAGACAATCAATTCTAGATTGACCAAACCGGAACCCAAACGAGCCCAGAAAGGAGGATCAACCCTCAGGACCTGCGTCCGGGTCAAACTCTGTCCCGAATGGCCGCTCATGCTTTCTCCGGATGGGTCAATCTACCCTGGCTCCTCTCCCTTTAGTGGACTTGGTCTTCTGCGGTAAAAGGATGGAAATGATGCCTTGACTTCATCCTTCATTATTTTTCCATTTATTATTTTTTTATTTCCCGCTTAGCCGTGAACGTTTCTTTTGGAAACCACCATCTTTTTTTGTTCCCCATTAATCCTATTTTATTTTCTTTTCGGTCTACTCTCGGTGCCACTCTTAGATGAGCGGTTCCCTCTAGCCTGGTTTAGTTCGCCTGTCTCTCTATGGGCCTGGCTTGGCCCTTTCCATATACATCATTCTTTGCCCCTCTGGTGTGAAGAACTTCGTCCTTTCACTTCTTTTTATTTTTATCTTCTCTTTCTACCCTGACTTACATTCAATTCACCTCACCTCCGATTAGAACTGGTGGTTGTTGTTGCATAATTGGGCAGGTCCATCCATATATAACATCACGGCAGGTTCACCCGTGAACACCTTTCAGCCTCAGCAACCCGAAGCCAGCAAGCCAGCAACCCCCAAGAATCAACCTGGGCCACTATCCGCAGGAGAATGAATTATTGAATATTCTCGGTATCATCTCACTGAATCCCCTCCGCCATTTCCATATGGGTCAACTGGACCGGGAATTTCCATCGAACTGGTCCCTATGTCTCCTCCAACGTTGGACATTCGATCTACCTTGAACCCAGGCCCCATCACACCTGCCACCCAGGAAATCTACCGCAAACCGACTTTCGAGCCCTCGACATCATACTGGACTGCTCCCTTCCGGGACGGTCTACCAACTCCCCCCAGCGACATGACCGGCTTGACCTACAATGCCGTTCCACCCTTCAACTATGGGCCCAAGACACACGGCCTCGTTGGAATCCCTTCGCACGCATATGGCCACTCGCGTCCTCACTTCGACTCGATTTCCTCTTCGATGATGCCGGCAATGAAGCCGCATCCACAGCCCGCCCCGGTGAAAGAAGCTCCAACCTCAGAACCGCCACAGAAGAAGTCGACGGGGACGACGGGAGGCGCGCAGCTGCAAATTCCTTCTTCAATCAACAATACGAAGGGCAACCTGGCCGAGTTTGCTGCCCAGGTAAGAAGCGCTCTCGTTGTGCAATTCTCCCAATACTCAAGCTAACACACATCTCATGATAGATGACATGCCTCTTCTGGTTCGAGAAAACATCCAAACTCCAAGCTATCGAAGATCGACGCAATCCAGTACTCTCGCTTGTCCCCGAGGCGATCCCAACGGCCGGTTTCCAGAAATGGGTTTCTACGATTTTATCAACCACCCAAGTCAGCCAGAACGTGATTTTGCTGGCTCTTCTTTTCGTATATCGCCTGAAGAAGTTCAACGCGAGCGTGAAGGGCAAGAAGGGCAGTGAATTCCGCTTGATGACGGTCGCGTTGATGCTGGGCAATAAATGTATGTGATGGCTTATCGGTTGACCGCCTGACCGCTGTGTGCTGTGATTGGTGAATTTACCGCTGACTCATCCCAGTTTTGGACGATAACACATACACCAATAAGACGTGGGCCGAGGTCTCGGGCATCGCGGTGCAGGAGATCCACATCATGGAGGTCGAGTTCCTCAGCAACATCCGTTACGACCTGTTCGCCTCTGAGGCAGAATGGGCTCGCTGGCACACTAAGCTTGGTCTTTTCGGTGACTTCTTCAACAAAGCATCCCAACTGCCTTTCGAGAACGACACTCCCGTGTTGCAGGTCTCGCCGCCGCGCCTGCAGCCCCCGTCACCGTTGTCCAAGCTGCCTTCGCCTCCATCGGATGGGCTTCGCCCGCAATCCCAGCCGAATTGGTATACGTCGGCTCCTGCATACCCCTACTCAACGCCTTCTTCATATCTCGAAGACATCCCCCAGAACGGCTCTCGCAAACGGAGCCGGGATGAAGACAATGAGCTGCACCCCACCAAACGGGTTGCTCGATCGGCTGCCCTGCCTAACCCGGCCTCGACTGTTCCCACATCAATGGCTGGTATTCCTTCTCTGCCGCCTATGACACCTGCTTCTGCCCCCTTGGCTCAAGCACCCATGGCTGGTCCAATTTCGCGTTTGCCACCTCCCAACCTACCGCCTTCCTCGAACTCGATGGCTCAGCCTGTCCCTATTTCCGCCATGTCCCAACTTCCCGCTATCATGCCTCCTGTTTACAACCGCACTCAAAACTGGGCCCAGCAACAACTTCCTTCTGCCCACCTCTCCGCGTTACCATCGGGAGTGTACAATGCGCCATCCCTCCCCGACATTGGCCGCCATCACCAAGCCCCGTTCGGCGTGTCATCTGGCACTGTCTCTCCCGCTGTTTCTGCCTACTCTGTTCACACTCCGCAAACCCACCTCTCTCCATCTTTCTTCCTCGCCAACCGCAATTCTCCTTACCGCCCTGTTCGCTCCGTGAACACCTTGCTGATCCCGCCTCCTACCTCGTCTCTCCAACCACAACGCAGTGTTCCGTTTGACCACATGCACTACCAACCGCTGGGAAAGACCTCAGCCGATCGCAAGACTGGCTTATTGCCTTATACCCAGCCTGATATTTGGAACCAGGGATCGTTCCAACCCTACTTCCCTCCCTCGCAGCCCTTCACTTCCTAATCACCTCACAATTTTACCTTCACGACCTCCATCGCGCTACGACTCATCTTCACGAAACCCTTTCTTATTCGCTGTACATCCCTTTTATCACTCTTCTTTTCTGGATCTTTTATGTACAGAATTATTGTTTTAGCATTTTGTCCGGCGTTTCACCAAACTAGAAGGGTTTCTGGCTTCCTTACAAACAAACTGCTTGGAAGGCCTCGGAGGCGTTAATTTTGTTTCTTATCTGGATTTTGCTCATTTTTGTCGCCATGGACGACCGGGTCATTGCTGCAGTCGCATTCGCATACGCATACGCATACAAGGCGTTTATTTTTGCAGACAGTAATAGTCTCGCAAATGTGAAGAAATTAGAACTACTCACTATTTCTGCTCCCACTCTTAGAAACTCCCTTAAATTTTGTAATGACGTCTGTATTGAACATGTAATTTCATGCATGAAGTTGCTAAATTATAGTAACCCACTCTCTCCCGAGTAGTTGGAAAGTTGGCCCTGTAGTTGCGCCCGGCCCGACATTTGTCCGACCGCCTTGAGATTCTTCTGATGCGGCCGCACGCCGGACCAACCAACTTCTCCAGCCCATCCACATCATGACTCCCCGACTGATGGGGCTGCCTATGCAGCTTCAGCAATTTATCACGAAGCCAATTATTCAGTCTTCGCCGCTGGCATTCCTTGCGCCCCAATTCCAACAATCGCGCGGTGCTCACATCCTCTCCTCCCTCTCCGACAATCCCTCAGCCTACAACAAGCGCATCCGACGAGGCCGTGGTCCTGCTTCTGGCAAGGGTAAGACCTCTGGTCGTGGTCACAAGGGTCAGGGACAGCACGGCAAGGTCCCGGCACGCTTCAATGGTGGTCAGACGAAGGATATCATCGTTCACGGTGAACGCGGAGGCATCAACCAGTATGTTATTTCACTTCCACCATATTTACATCTTTTGTATCCGCCATCATATGGCAATAGATCATGCGAAGAACTCCAATACCAATAACCACCACGGACCCCCTCTAACATCACGTAGGTTCGCAAGCGAGTTCGCCCCTGTGAACCTCGAACGTATCCAAGAATGGATCGACCAAGGCCGCATCGACCCAGCCCGCCCGATCACAATTCGTGAACTGGCACACTCGCGCTGCATTCACAAAGCCAAAGAAGGTGTCAAGGTCCTCGGCGGTAGCGAATCTGCCCTGAAGCAACCGATTCACCTGGTCGTTTCGCGCGCCTCAGCATCCGCCATCGCCGCCGTTGAGGCCGCCGGTGGCTCCGTCGCAACCCGCTTTTACACTCCCCAGTCAATCCGACACATCCTCCGCATGGAGTCACACCCCTTCATTTCAATGGCCTGGTCCGCGGAGAGCGGATCTCAGGACCTGCTTAAGGCTGAGAAGGCGCCTGAGGACCTCTCTGAGTCGAATATCATGAAGACTTTCGGCCTCCGCTACCGTCTGCCGGATCCTACCCGCCGTCGCGATATCGAGTATTATCGTGATCCCGCCCACCGCGGATACCTGAGTCACCTGCTGAAGCCTATGGAGGGTCCTTCGTTGTTCTTCCGCTCGCCTGAGGAGCGTAAGTCAACCGCTGGTGTCAAGAAGGAGAAGGTCCTGCCAGAAAACAGAATTTGGTAGATGCGATTGCTGGGTGTATACGCTTGATGCGGTCTTTTCATTTGTGCTCAACTTTGAGCATTGTACATGTATAAATAGCCTTTGTTCTTGTCATACAACATCATTTATTCAAGTTATTTGCCACTTGTAAACAGCTTGCCGTACGGGTTGTGTGATACTGTTCAGTTATTTGAGCTTTTATTGATCTATCCAGCCAGCCATGGAAAGCAGTGAAGAATGAATGCAATGGCTAGTTTGTAGCTCTGCTTTGAGAGCTCTTATTAGCCAAGTCGACCTATGAACTTATCTATGACCAGGCATTGTACTTTATATCGTAGCTTCCAAGGATCTTTTAGGCCATTGATCAACAGGACAAACCATCCAATGCCCTCGAAAAGTGTGACATACATAGCAGTGGTCTCTTACAAATATTACAAGCGACAGCAGTTATAACGCCATGGCAGGCGCGTGGCCCGAGGGGCTGCATAGTACCGTCTGAACAACGCACAGATATTAGCCAAATCTCTCGAGCCACTTTGTCTAGCAAATACTTATAGCTGGTCGTTGTCCACCATTTAAGAACTTGACTTTGTTTCATACATATATCTCAAAACACAATGCACCGACGACACTTACGCATCTGACAATCTTGGTTCAAGTGTGTGTTCTCTCAAAGGCTCTACATTAACCAGCAGAGCGTCGGGAGATACCTGCGCAGCCCAAATACGGTACGTTCAAACCCCTGAATATATCCCGGCACAATTGGGCTCTTAAAATGCGTGTTGCCACAACCCCGCACACACTACCCGTGCCCCTGGCATCCTTTCAGCAATGTCGGTCGACGAACGGGTTCTCGTCTTCTTCCTCTCTCACAATTCAAATTCATCTTGCCTACTTCGGACATTTTTCCTGCATATATCTGACCAACTACTAGATGACTGAACCGACGAAACTCGTCTATCAACAAGATGGAGAACGACTGCTTCATGTGTCCAAAATTCTTTCAATTGTCCCAATATCAGAACTCACGACACCGGACCAAGCTCTCGCAAAAGACTCGTCGGAAATAGAGCATGCCGTGATCACAGATTCTACCATCTTCTATGTTCAAGGTGGTGGTCAGCCCTTTGATACCGGAACCATGACGTCCGATGTAGCCACGAAGGCAGATTCGATTTTCGAAGTGAAGTCAGTGCGCCAACCAGCTCAAGGTAACCAGATCCTCCATCTAGGCCGTTTTGTCCCAGTGGGGGCTACCGGGTTCGATGTGGGAGAGGAAGTCCAACAACGCGTTGATTCTGAGACGCGCAACTTGCACTCTCGTCTTCATACCGCAGGACATGTTATGAGCCTGGCAATCCACGCCCTATGCCGAGAAGGCGTACTTCCTCCACTCAAGGAGTCGAAAGCCTCGCATTATCCAGACTCTGCAGGCGTTGTGTTTGAAGGCATAATTGAGGGCAAGCATAAGGATGCTATCCAGACAAAGACGAATGAGTTCGTGCGATCGGCCAGGCCAGTAAAGATCCATTGGTGGTCAATGGAAGAATTGCGGGAGAAGTGCTACGGCGTTACCGAGGGATTTGAGCTACCCGAGGGAGAGGTTATGGGTAGAGTTGTTGAGATGGAGGGTCTGGGAAGTTATCCTTGCGGCGGAACGCATGTTCAGGATTGTAGTCAAGTGGGGAAGATTGTGGTGAAAAAGATATCGCGCTCCAAAGGAGTAAGCAGGGTGTCATATACAGTTGCATAGCATCATGTTTCAGGATATCGTCAATTGTGTGAAGCATAGAATTCAGGAATCAGCGCCAGCTTCTGGAACAGGTTCCGCTGTCTTCACATAGACTATATAGAATACAGCTAGGGAAACAAGAAACCGGTGACGGGGGTAGAGTATACCGGTAGAAACAATCATTCTTGGCTACGTAGCAAGTAGGTATCTCGCTAGAACATCTGCCTAAGATATCATTCAAGTTGTTCTGTTTCTCTTTTCTAGGGGAATCAAAATCACCCCACCCTCCGCCCTCGAGGCAGAAAAGGAAATTAAAACTAATCTGACAAGGTTGCGCCATCTTCATATTTTCACGTATAAACAGCATTATCATAAGCTTCTCTCATCTATAAAACTTGATATGCTACCCAACATTCTTGTAATAGGGTCTGGGGATATTGTCATAATATGGAACGACGACCAAATTCGGATCATCAGTCATTCCGACCATACTTGTCGTTCCCGGATGAGTTGGCGCGTCCGAAATGAGTAGTTCGAGTAATCCTGCTCCCTTGGACTCCGAAAGTTCCTCCACCATCGGGGCAATTGATTCAAAACTAGCGGCTTGTGTCGCTCGCACTCCAAGCCCTTCGGCCACAGCCTTGAAGGACATTCTGGGGCTTAGCGAGCTCACTGGACGCGCAGAAGATACCTTGTCATAAATCAGATGTTGTCCGTGCAATGACATTGCCCAAATGTAGTTGTTCATAACAACAGTCAATATATTCACGCCATGACGAGCAAAGGTATCGAGCTCCCCAATATAAAATCCAGCAGAACCATCTCCTTGCACATTGATAATTTGTCGCGATGGATCTGCGACTGCAGCTCCGAGAGCATACCCCCAGCCATTTCCAAGCATACCCAAGTAGCCGGTGGAGAAAAGGGTCAAGTAAGGTTTCGATACTTCTGTAAGGTCAGTGGACCAGCTTCCAGCTTCTCCACCATCGATAGCTACGATGGCCCCTGGTTTCAAAGCGGTGAATACTTTCTTTAGGGCGTGGTATGGATGCAATTTCCCATTTATGAGTATTTCTTGGTTCTCGTGGGCGTTTGGCTCTCGCTTTTTACAAAGCGCAGCATCCGTCCAAGACGGGGGTGCGGTAAATGGGGTTTCCGATATCGTTTTGTTCAGTGCAATAACGGCTTCATGCACATCTGATGTAATTCCAACATCAACAGGGATCTCTCTTCCAATCTCCGCACCATCCACATCGACTTGAACATATTTGCAGCCAGTGGTTGGAAGGATAGCGCCGCTTCTACCAGCCAGAAACATGCCGCTACGGGCACCGAGGAGGAAAATGAGGTCGGGCTTTGAGGAATCCGATAATTTGGCCAGGTTGTATGCTGGGCCACCTTGAAGCGGATGATCAACTGGAATTGCTCCATAGCCTTTTAGACTATGGAACACAGGTGTTTGCGTCGTTTCCAGTAGGTTTGCAAGCTCTACCGCAGCCTGGCTCAGTCGAAATTAGGTCAGAATCCCATTGCCGAAGAAGAAGAGCGCAGCTTACTTGTGATGACCGACAACCCGTCCCAATTATAATAGCCGGTCTTTTAGCTTCTTTCCACAATTTGACTGCATCAACGACGGCTTGTCGGCTCGGGCCCGGAGGATATGGCAATGGAGCCGTTATTGAACCCCATGATATCTGGTTTTTCTGTACAGGACCGAAAAGAATATCAATAGGGAAGTCCAATAGTACAGGCCCTATAGGTAAAATGTCAAAGAACGTACAATGGGCCCTATTGGGGGTTAACGGGCAGAATAGATACCTGGGGCTCCTGATAAGGCAACCCTTGCAGCACGCGACACAAGTCTTGGAATATCTTCGGCACGGAGAACGCGGTGAGCAAATTTGGTGACGCTCTTTGCAACTGTTTGCTGATCTAAAAACCCTTGAAGACAGTTTGTTTCGGCCTCTCTTATCGGTGCGGAGCTCGTAACTATGAGAACAGGTACTCGATCCGCCAGTGCCGTGGCAATACCAGGAAGACTGTTTCCAAAACCGCTGTTTGCTGTAACGAACGCAACTCCAAGCCGCTGACGAACATGAGCGTATCCTTGGGCGGCCTGGATGGCAGTTGCTTCGTGACGTGTGTCCACGAGACGAATATCATTCTCTTCACAACCCACCAGAAAAGCGTCTAGGTGCCCACCATGAATCCCGAACGCAACTTCTACGCCTAACTGACGAAGGCTCTGAGCAGCAAGATCTCCTCCGCTAAGTTCCCGGTGTTCGGAGATCTTTAAAGCAAAGGCCATTTTGAAATCGATGATAGATCCGAGCCGTGTTGTGAGATTTTGTACAAAATATACGGAGGAAAATCAACAGGGCCCATTTATATCTCAACGCAGGGAGAGCTGTTATAGCCGCCCCCGCATTCATTGGCCGCGGACACATTTGTTGCCCATTTAGTCACGATTGATATAGTCATCAATATACATTCGTTCTTTATCATGCGTAATACTAAAAAGCCATGGAGACAACTAATATCGAGAAACGGGAACATTACTAGTGAGTACTGATTCTACTGAACGATTCAAAAATTTGTGATGATATTTTTTGCAGTGCTTCGGGGGTACTCACGATGAGTACTCAAGATCTTCAATATATGAACTATTCACAGAAATATTCATGCTAGGAATACCACTTGGGTATAGAGAAATCTATGAGTTGTCCGATAACCGAGGCCGAAGGTATTCTAGTATTGTTTTAAGGGCCTATGAGAAATCGATTAATGAGACCCTCCAAACATAGACTGTAATCAGATCTTGATACAGTCAACAAAGTCTGACAACGCATGACATCAATCTTTCCCCGCAAGGTGCAATACCCCGCAAATTGAGGGCTAAAACAGACCCTATTGATTTTCGGGACTCATATTTCTGGCGAATAAAATGGTTTATCCTGCCGCCCACTTCCGAGCCACAATTTCCACAATTTAAGATCATCCATTTCGGGATTGGGAGCGTGGGAAGATGGCGGAAGCGATGTTCGCTTGCTCTGGGGCCAAGGGGTGCACCGCGGAGCCCCCCTTTTTCACCTTCGCATTCTGCTCGTCCCAGCATCCCCTTACCATTCCTTGACGGCATGGCGGCATCGAAGACAAATGGCGAGCCACAAAGGTCTTGCACTGACCGCGCGTCGGCTGCGGACACAAGGTATTCATATGGTGCCCTAAGAGCTATCCAAGCAAACTAGACTGAGGCAGAATGACCTAGAAAACTTCGCAATCGAATATCCCAGCGTGCCTTTAGAGCGCGACAATCAGCGCATATCAAGGAGCTCGAGGAGCAGATCAAACTGATAAAAAAACCTGATCTTCATATGGCAAGATTAGAGAAGGAGAACAAAACACTTCGCTTTCAACTTCTTGAATGTCATAAAAAATTGGAAAGCCTCATAATCTCGATGAAAAAGGTTTCTACATCGTTGTCGGTCGCGACGGAAATTGAGGTAAGAGACAAGGTTATAATTTCATTGACGAAGCGCATCATTTACTAATCGGATGATTTATAGCCGGGTCATACAGACTTGCACGAGCATCATTCACAAAGCGATAAATCACCTTCACCTGCCGATAACCATCCAGATACGCTAATTGAAGAGGACCCTATCGGTTGGGAACTGAATACCCTACTTCCAGCCAATAATATCTGTGGCCACCAGCAAGATTTCATGGCAATCGGCCAAGAAGATGTACAGTCTCAACTACTGGACCCGACAGTCGATGAGGGCCAATCACGGATCTCAAAGCAATACCAATCTCTACCACACAATGCAGGAGCATCGGCAGACCTCCTTAACTGCCTTCAGACAATTCCTCGTGAGAAAATGATGGGTTTTGAGCAATATGAGAATATAGTGACGACACAGCAACCGCAATCGCGAGCGCGTGGCCGTTCCTTCCAGCATACCAATTCGATGTTTTCCGATCACATATCGAGCTGGGAGCATTGTCTCAAGGATAAATGGGGCGCGACTGCCCCTTTAATGAATAGGAATGTAGATTGGTATATATTCTT
This sequence comes from Penicillium sp. G339, assembly GCA_027569595.1. Taxonomy (NCBI): domain Eukaryota; kingdom Fungi; phylum Ascomycota; class Eurotiomycetes; order Eurotiales; family Aspergillaceae; genus Penicillium; species Penicillium sp. G339. The sequence continues at coordinate 44,738 of JAPDFJ010000047.1, read as the reverse complement.
GCTCTAAGCAAGTCAAACTGCACATATAATAACTAACATGTCTCGAAACAGTCTCGCAACTGCTGCTTATTTTATGATATCCTCCTTCATCTGTTTGTCATGGTCCTCAATGACATCCTGGCATACGTATACAAAAGCACACATACCGATCATGAAGATTTCCGCATGGCATATCGATCCATCTACCGAAAACTATAACAAAATGGGTAAGACATGGCGACCGACAAAGCTTCAGACTTCATGCAAATATCCTTCCATAATTGACTGGATCCCTTTCCCATCTATTCGTGACAAGCTCGTAACATACCATGCTGCCAACCCTAGACTTGACGATATCATTCGTGCCATTGGCAACTCATATGTTATGGAAATTGATTTGTCAAAACTCATCGCCAATATTCCGCCAACCCAGGGCTATGTGTCTGTCTGGGATTTAGTACAGGCTATATCTCCCGAAACTACAAACCGTGCTGCAGATTCCAATGAGTTATCACATCTTTGGAACAGTTCTGTCGAATCTGGCTTGCCCATAAGCAACCAGTCTTTCATGCCACAACATGATAATGGAACAACGCGACTACATCTTCCTGCTACGGACGCCAACTCACTTTTCAGCTCGCGAGTACTGGCCTTGCAGTCATTTGAGCTTTTAGGCATGAAAAGAGGAGCGTCATTTTTCCGCCTGGATCCTGCTTTCTTTGAGGAATACCCAGAACTATATGACCACCATGAGGAAATCATGGCCCGTGGTGTACTTCTAAAATCACCCTACAGAGAATCAATCCCTTCGCCCAAGCCTTTGGATATTTCAGTTCTGGAGCAATATAAGCAATTGTCTTCATGGACCGTGGACCTGTTAGTGGAAGGTACAATCCTGCATACTAATTGACTCTGGCTCGTCAATGATATATATACCCTGCTCCTGAGCGAGGGTAATTCAGGTCTTTTGAAGTATATAACCGGCTAGTCCATTAATTCTAGACAGATATCCCATAGTCTTTATGTCTTATAACAAGCATCTTCCTATACTATTCCCATATGGAGTTAGACAACAAGACCTAGGATACTTCGAGCTCCACCTGTTCGTAAATATGGACGGTGGCAAGATATTGGCTTGAAGCAAAGTTTCGGTTCCAGAAAAAAAACCGACTTACAAGCGAACAGTGATAAGAAATATCCTGATATACTTCATCTTCACTCATTTTATTGCCTAAGGGTGCGGTCGCTGTCGGAAGGAGTCCACCCTGCGAGTTGTTAATCTCGTCAGTAAATAAAAAAATACCACACTTGGAGCCACCACTTCTCGATCTTGAACATCCACTCCCAGCGCCTTGATCCGATCGGCGGGTACTAAACTTGAGCTCTACCCAGGAATGCTTTTTTTCGCCATTAGGCCAAGAGCGAAGAATATCGCTGACGTTTTCGAAATGACATTAGGGAAAGCTACAGCCACTTCCCATGGTTACGAGCAAGATTAAAATGGAAGAAGTTGTGGAAGGGCTTCAGAGCACTCATAGACGGAAAGGACGAGCACGTATTATCTAGCCAGTGACGAATATACTTTATGTCAGCGAATCAACTCAATTGATCGATTTTGGGGCTGCCGTAAAGGGCACATTTGTTTTGCTTAAGAAAAAAGACATTTAGAAAGTCACGACGCGATCGTCGCCCGTGATGTGATAAGCAAATATTGATTAATTCCCTTTCTTTTATTTCTTTTGTTTCTGTTTTTCGTTCGGTCATTCTGGTAACGGCAAGAAAGACGGCACGGCACGACAGGCTGATAGTTTGGCCGCGAGTTGCCCTTTAGAACCAGAACAGCCGAAGCGCCGAGCACACAGTCAGTTCGGTGAACTGTTCTAGAAGCCGTCTAGGGGCGTCCCATCCGCCCGACAAGCCAATGGCGAATCATTCCGCGCTAAACCCACGTCAAGTCATCACGGTGATACGCAGGCTGAACTCCTCGAGAATTCCCGGGTCCCCCAGCTGGCCGACTCTCGCCGACAGCAGCTGGGGGTGAAATCGGGGTGGATGTGAGTGGACCAACAATGCTTTCCCCAGATTCCATGAATACCCTAGGTAGGGCTGGGTCCAAGTCCATCCAAGTCCGACGATATTTCCCGGGGCCGCATGGCGGGTGATCTCGGATGGGGAAAGGAAAATGGGGGAAATGGGGGGCAGTTGGATGGGGGGGTGAGGGAAAAAGGAGGAATGGAGAAATGGAGAATTGAAATGAGGCTGGCGAAAATAGGGGGGATCATCTGCATGGTTGTCTGGTATAGTTCTCTGCATACTGCGTAGACTCTGGCATAATATCTAGGGCACTCTAGAACTATACCCATATGTCCATAGTTACTAGGAGTAGAGTACTCCTCAGCGGTTAATTTCTCCTCACCGGGACTGACTTTGTCTAGAAGCTCCCCTCACGTCTCCAATTTCCTTTCCTTTTTCATATTTTTTCGCGCCCTTTTTGCCGCAGAAAAAAAAAAAAAAAAACTGGGTCCGCGTAGGTCCGCCATACCAGCTCCGAGCTCCATCGCTGATCCCTCCGAAGCCATTGTACATGTGAGATGTCGGACCGCTGTCGATTTTAATTAGATCGGACTAGCCTACGCAGCCTACGCAACCTAGATTATTTAAATAAATTGATCAGAGCTATTGTAGTACTGCAGCCAAACGAGCAAGCTGGCTGTCTCGCCGGTACCTCCAACGCCATAGTAAATAGGCGGCAGGCCAAGTACCCGGAAGACCGCAAGACCGCCCCCCTGGGACCCGCCGGGCACACCGATTCGCCCGAAACAGCAACGCAATCGCCTTATCAAAGATTTTCGACTGTGGCCGACTTCTCGACTTCGACTTCGACTCTCCTTCTGTCCTGCACTCCCCATCCATCCCAGCCCCCCCTTGGGATCCCCTCGTTATGGCTGGCACTCCGCTAGCGATGCGCTCGATGGCCTCCCGGTCCATCATGCAGCTGTCCTCGCTGTCGCGCCGGTCTATCGCGACTTCGACTTCGCAAGCCCTCCGCGCGAAGTCGCTCCACCCTAACACCCAGTTGATCTCGCGCATTGCTCGCCGCGGTTATGCCGATGCTGCCCCTTCGCCCTCGCCGGCTCCTAAGCCCAAGAAGCGCTTCCGTTTCCTCCGCTGGACATGGCGCCTGGCCTGGCTGTCCGGCCTCGGTCTCACCGGTGCCATGGTCTACAGCATCTACTCTCTGCGCCACCCTGAGGAGCAGTTCGAGCCGTCCCCTGACAAGAAGACCCTCGTCATTCTCGGTATGACTCAATCGCACCTGAACGTCAATCGAACCCAACTTGGAGATTTGCTAATACCTTTGCTCCCGTAGGAACCGGTTGGGGCGCCGTCTCCCTGCTCAAGAAGCTCGATACCGAGAACTATAACGTCGTCGTCGTCTCCCCCCGTAACTACTTCCTGTTCACTCCCCTGCTGCCCTCATGTACCACCGGTTTGATCGAGCACCGCTCGATCATGGAGCCCATTCGCAACATTCTCCGTCAGAAGAAGGCCACCGTCAAATTCTTCGAAGCCGAAGCTACCAAGATCGACTACGAGAAGCGCGTCGTTTACATCAGTGATGACTCGGAAATCAAGGGTGATATCTCGCATACCGAGGTCCCCTTCGATATGCTGGTCATCGGTGTTGGTGCCGAGAACGCGACCTTTGGTAGGATACCACCCCTATATGAACTTTCGACCCGACAAGGACTGACAAAAGCTATGTAGGTATCCCGGGTGTCCGCGAGAACTCGTGCTTCCTGAAGGAGGTCAACGATGCTCAAAACATCCGCAAGCGTGTCATGGATTGTGTCGAAACTGCTATGTTCAAGGATCAGACCCCCGATGAGGTTAAGCGCCTGCTGCACATGGTCGTCGTCGGTGGTGGTCCCACGGGTGTCGAGTTCGCCGGTGAGCTCCAGGACTTCTTCAACGACGATCTGAAGAAGTGGATTCCCGAGATTCAAGACAACTTCCACGTCACCCTCGTCGAGGCCCTACCCAACGTCCTGCCCATGTTCTCCAAGCAACTGATTGACTACACCGAATCGACCTTCAAGGAGGAAGAAATCACCATCCGTACCAAGACTATGGTCAAGAATGTTACCGACAAGTTCATCGAGGCCGAGGTTACTAACCCCGACGGAACCAAGGCTATCGAGACCATCCCCTACGGTCTTCTGGTCTGGGCTACCGGTAACGCTGTTCGCCCTGTTATTCGTGACCTGATGGGCCAGATCCCTGCTCAAAAGAACTCCCGTCGCGGTCTTGCTGTTAACGAGTACCTCGTCGTGAACGGTGCCGAGAACATCTGGGCTGTCGGCGACTGCGCCATCACCAACTACGCTCCCACCGCCCAGGTTGCCGGCCAAGAAGGTGCCTTCCTGGCCCGCCTCTTCAACACCATGGCCAAGACCGACGCCATTGAGAAGGAGCTCCAGGTTCTGTCCGATTCCCAGTCCCAGGCGAAGTCCAACGACGAGCGCAACGCGATCCTTGACGAGATCCGTGAGCGCCAGAAGCAGCTGCGCAGAACCAAGCAGATTGGTCCCTTCCAGTACTCTCACCAGGGTAGCTTGGCCTACATTGGAAAGGAGCGTGCCGTCGCCGATATCAGCTGGCTCTCCGGAAACATTGCCAGCGGTGGCACCCTGACCTACCTCTTCTGGCGCAGTGCCTACCTGAGCATGTGCTTCAGCTGTAAGCGCCCAGTCCAATACCCATCTCAAATCTTGAAAACGAATATGCTAACTCTTTCAACAGCCCGCAACCGTGTTCTGGTCGCCGTGGACTGGATCAAGGCCCGCCTGTTCGGCCGTGACGTCTCCCGCGAGTAAACAAACACATTGCATGCAAGCCATAGCAAAGGCCGCATGTAAATTCTACACGGCCATACATCTCTTTTCTCTTCAATCCGCGGACACAAACCCCACTGTGTCCATTTAACCCACCCATTTGAAACGCCACGCCACCTCCACGCTACCTTGTCAACCTCTTCGTTTTCCTTTATTTGTTCTGCTTGTTTCTGTGATAGACATATCCACCACCCGTTTCTCAATTTCTGATGACCTGCCGTTGGTGCTGTTAGTTGATTTCCTCCGTCCATGTCCTCCATCTCTCCCGTGTATACTCCCCTCGTCATATTGATATGGACCAAGGCTATCATCTCGACAGGTTCTTTTCTGCGGGGAATCGGAGAGGAAAAAGCATTAATTTATTCTCCCTTTTCTTTGTCCGTTTCAGCTTCTCTTTTCTTGGGTTGTACGCTATGGAATCGATAGACTGGGTCTGAGATCATTGTCCAACTTATTTTCAGCCAATGATTTTGTTCCAAACTTTTCCGAACATTCCCGTAGGAATATTTTGGCCGTGAAAGCAATTTTAATTTCGAATAAGGTACCGAGAAAGCTGTGAATGAGTAATGCATGAAAATGCGTCGCACAGCCTGTACAGGCAGATTGGAACAAAAGGTCAAGCAAGATTGAAGAAACCATTTCCAATGCGCCAGAGGTGAATGTCAGAAGCGCAAAGCCATTACGATACGATCAACCGGATCACTTGACCTGGAGAATAGTTCGAATGTGTTCTCTAATACTTTCTATAAACATCGCACTCTTCAACTTGAAAGAGAAATGGACTTTGAATGTTGATCCTCTGGTTGAATCGGATATGTATAAGTTGAGAGGAGGGCTGTTCCATGATTTCCGGCGAGTTTATTTATTTCGAATATTCTGAAACAAGAAGACTGGCTAGGGCCCTAGTCGTGGTTCAGGAAGAATAACTTCAGAATGTAGGGGTAGAATGTTGGGTAAATACATTTTGTTAAGAGTGACTATAGTACAAAGAGGTGTGTTTCCTATCTCTCCTAAATTTTTATTCTTTGGCTCTACATTCTCTGTCTTTTTATCCCTATACATTAATTCCACTTATGTGTCATTAGGTAGGAATCTGCATTGAATTCACATCGATTTCATTGTCAGTTTTGCACTGGTACTGAGTGTAAGAATGACCTGTTTTCTTCAACATAATGAAAAATGAGGGACATCCTCTTCTATCCATCTTTCTCACAGTTCCTTGCCATCCTCCAGACGGCTCCTTGCAACAGATTATCTCTTCCGAGTTGATATATTCCAGAACCGATACCATGAAGTTCAAATTTCAACTTGCTTTGAACCCACTGCTCATTATCGCTGTCCTACTCCTGATTCTAATCAATGGTACAGAAGCTGCCCAGTGTACAGCAGATCAGATTTCATGTTTATCGGTGAATGGTTGTGATTGTCAAAAACACGGTGGCACTGTGGATTGTCTCTTAATGGCGCCGGAGTGGTGCGGCGCAAAACCCGAACGAGGTGTAAGAATTAGCAGATACAATGGGGGTCAGATCTTGTGGGATGAAGGTTGTATCGATGCTAATTTTAGATGCAATGGTTGCTATCTGTGGTTCAGCTCTCTGTGGCAGTGTCTGAAAAACACCGGTGGTGATTGTACTCGTACGACGCCACTGGTAGCGGGCAACCCAACATGGACACTACTATCGAAAACGGCGCCTAGAGGGTTGATCACTACATTGCAGAAGCCTACTGGAATCCTGCAATTAGATCAAGTGCCTGAACCGTATGCAGGTTGGCAACTCGGACAGCTCGCATTGAGACATCCAGATCTAGCCGTGACATATACGACATAAATATTTTGCTCTACCTCTACCTCAATCCGCTTCCGTTTCTTAGGCTTTGGCAAAGGGCTCAGTAGCTCTGTCACAAGGAGCAGTGAGCAGAGCCCTACTCTGTACCTTTTCCAGTTTCAAAGCCACCAATAGCTTTATCTCATGTCTTTCACTATAGGCTGTCCAACAGTCTAAGAGCAGCTGGGTTTTAAAGTCAAGATCCGAGACCGAAGGATCGTAAATCTAAAAGGCAAAAAATGTTAGAAACCTCAACCATTAGCTATGCAAACAATATCCCAGTCAGTATCAACAGACCGTGACAAATTGCGGAGAACTTCCGAAGAGGCGGCTCATGCCTTCGCTATAGTTGCTTAGATGAGACATTATGTCAAACCAAGAACATAATGCTCCAAATCCCCAATGCTATAGGGCCGGGGTCGCCGAAACTTGCATTAAAGGTGACCATTAATAGGACTCAATTTTCGCCCCCAGTGTCAGCCTCCAAGATCGTCGTCTCGGGCACTCTATCTCCACTTGGTCAAAGTTTACTCCAAATACCATACCGCCAAACTGCTGATCTATATTTTCCCCGGCCGGCTGATACCTGAAAATCTGCCGAGTGAGTATCTGCCGGCCGAAATAAACCCATCATGCTCTATATTATCTCTGCCTTTTGCTCTTGGGCACTTCCTGCTTGGGCTTGATGCCCTAATTAAGCTTCACTTGAATTTCAATGGGCTTTGAAGCTTATCATAGAGCACAATTTATCATAAAATTTATCATAAAAGTTTCCGCAGGCTCCCCATTGGTTTGTCCTACGTCTGCATCGCTTGAAGAAAAGTAAAAGTCGGTATTAGTTGAGATCATCGTTTTTCATGCGACAAATAGGTTGGATATTCCAAATTAGATGACTATTATGGATCTGACATTGGGGGCCAGTTTCACTGCAAGAACCTTAAATAGTGGATTGGGCCAGTAAACGCCAGTAAACACCAAGTCACTGCAACTGTTGATTGCACTACCCGTGCCAAGGCCAACCCGCTAACACGAAATAGGCCTGGGCACGGCTACGGCTTATATTCTTCATGGACAAAGTACTACAATCTCTGATGTCATCTTACCAACAATGAAAGGGGTGTATATTCCAAGTTGGGGACTGAGAAGTATATAAAGAATCTCTTTACCGCATGAATAGCTCAAGAATAGCTCAAGAATAGCTCAAGAACCACACACTTCATCAATTCATCTATACATTCAATCTCTAAAACACATCATGGCTCCTCTCCGCAACACTTTTATCTGCCTGATGGCCGCATCAACCGCCTATGCCGAGCATCTTAGAGTTGTCTGGTCATCTGGTAGTTTCTCAACAATATCCGGCCCCAACGGCGGCAGCCAGAATGGCGGATACAGCGGCTTCGCAATCCTCAATGACGCAGGCGACGCTATCTACGACCAGGCCTACCCTGATGACCATGCACCTTGCTACACTGGCGGCCGCGAGTTCACCATTGAGGGCGACTGCTGGGCCACTCCACGCAAGTTCCAGTGCACGGCTGACTTCGGAGGCCAGCCTCAGAGTTGTGCTGTCAAGGACGGCGACGGTAACGAGTTGGGCGCTGCCGACGCACAAAAGGATACAACTTTCATTGGTATCGCTATTGGTACAGACGCTAGCTGTGTTATCGAATTCGATTCGGATAGCGATGGCTGCCCTGTTGATGATGGCAACGGTCCCCTTGGCGTTACCTCTGGTTAGAAAGCGTTGCAAAATTGTAATGCTTGAAACTGCAATCTAGGAACTCGTTTCTATATTTTGTTGAGAAATGTCAAGTTATCGGATTCTGAATTCTGATCACATTTATGCAAGAAAAGTATTCTAATAGCTCCTGGGATCTGGTGGATCTATTATCTCATACTAATTTATTGTTAGTATAAAATACACGTTAACTAGTAGTACTAAGTACTAAGTACTAACTAGACAGATTGTCATTAGTCAGAACACCATTTTGGTCTAGCGGTATCTTTTACCTCTGTTTCCACTCTATTATTTATCTCCCACTAGATTCATAGTAACCCTAAGCTTTTCAGATTGAGGATCTCTAGAACCTAACCTTTAGAAGGGTGAATTCTTGTTTCTCTAAAAAGCCCATAAACACCTTAATTCTCTATCAGTGGAGTCGGCCTACCTAGGGTAAGCAGATTTTGTCTATGGGTCGGCCTATGTCTAGGTCTATGGCTGGGCATTTCCTTTACCACAGTCTCACAGTCTCAAATCTTTTAGAAATTAATGAAGAATCGGAAAGTGTATTTGCATAGGCGGTGGATATAGCGGTGAGAAATGTATATACGGCGTGATTAGGTTTATGTTATTAGGCGCCCGCGTAAGCAGAGCTGAGAGAATACGAGGGGCTGACATGACAACTTCGATCATCCTACGCGCTACTTTAACGTCCCATCTGCACACGACCGGAGAAGATCTATATTCAAAGATATCGACTCATAGCTCAGAATGATGCGAAAAAAGGAATCGTATATTAACATCACCCCCATACCGTCGGGTGTCCCCCGTCAGCTAGCTCTTGACATATTACACAGCCATGGGGAGATTATCACACTCAACCCGCTTGTTTTAACATATCAACCGATCAAGGCCCCCAGAGATGCTGCCGCAGACGAATACTACTCTACATGGTACGAGATTACCGAGCGCGTTCAATATCTTCCTGGCCTAGGGAAGCTGGGATCAGGCAAAGTTAGCTTCAACGGTTGCTTCCATAATACCTCATGGGGTCTACAAACACACACATTCATTCCTCTAGGAATCGATATTCGAAGCAAATGGCGCATCGCCGGAAATCAACCAAATGAGCCACGCCAACCGAAGGAGTTCCGGGTAGATGGCGAGCCGGAAAACGGACTTTATTTACGGGAGGATATCCAAATCCAGTGCAACCTAACTTTGGTTTCATTTGTTAAGAGTCAAATGAAAGCAGCTTCCAAAGTGCTGGTAGACCGCCTAATCAAGAAAGCCGAACTTCTCGATGCAGGCGTTCTACATGCCTTTATGGAGGATGGCAAACTCAAGACCATCAATCCTGCTGATCGTTCAAGTGCATTCCGATCCCAGTCGCCGTTGCAGTCTCCACGACTAGAGGATGATCAAATGTCAGAATCTTCAAATCAATCCATGGCTGAACATCCACGATGGGGGTCGATGTCTAAGCGGCGACAGGGAAGTCACAGTACATCATCGCAGTCTGGACTGGAGAAAAGAAAAACCATAGTCGCAGAGTTGCCAGGGAACTATTACCATCCGCAGCATCAGTCTAATTCACAGTATCATTATGAGCTACCAGGTATGATTGATGACCAAGATCTCGAAAATGGAGCTTCATTAATCTCATATCCGATCCCAGACCATTCAGCCAACCCCGGCACTCACTCTCCCGGGCTCAATAAAGGAGATTCTGCCTACGATTCGTCAAAAAAGGTGCACTCAGCAGAAAATAGGGACGTTCATGGTACCGTTCATGAGATGGGTAGTGGTTGAAGGACATCATACTCCCTATTTAAGGCGGTATATCTGCTCGACATAAGCATCGTATTTGATGCTGCAATTTTAGTCCACTGCCGAGTGATTCCTTTTATATTTCGATGCTATTTATTTCGATGTGCATTATTGTTTCGGGGTGGGAGAGTTTGGCGCAATTATCGAAAGTGAGTTTTCATCTTTGCTTTCTAGCATGCTTATTTAAGTTCGTGTGCTATTCCAGATGTGTCTAAATTACATGTGATGCCATTGTAATCTCGATTAGACGTATCCAGGCCACAGTAAAAGATGCATACATGCTGAAAGTCCCGTTCACAGATTTATTCAAGTCCTAAACATAGTCATCGCACTCAGGCTTGCATTGTAGAAAAGCCATAATGGCAACAGGCTACACATTCAAGAATACGACCAACCTTTGGAAGGAGACTCTTGGCAGAGCAATAGAAGACAACATTCCAAGCAAAAGCAGCTTTCATCTCTAAATACTACGATACGCTTCTGAATGTACCTAGGTATCTAAGACAAATTGTTCTCGACTCCATATGTACAAGTGGCAACTTATCTAAAGGTGCAGATGTCCCAACTAGAGGGCGAAAGAGACCTTAAGATTCCCCAGAACAGAAAAAATGGGAATATGGGGACGACAGAAAGGTATCATAATTACAGGTATGGGATGGAAGAGGTATCTAACCGGGGTGGGGGGTATGAAAGGGGTAAGTCGGACAAATTGCGAATGATACAGGTGGTCCTTAGAAGATAGTCCAGCGGCTGCGAGTTTCTTTCGCAACCTGTGCACGGTCGGAGTTGCGATGCATACTTCGACCGTCCAGCTGTCGAATACCCTCGATCTTCTGCAGTGCCAACTCCAGCAGCTCCTTCTTGCGGATTATGTCCAAGTGGCGGCGGACCCGAGGATCTTCCCGGGCAAATCGCTCAACCTCCTCATCAGAGAGGTGTCTGCCGAGACGCATGTCCAACTCTCGCGGGAAGTTGTAGTAAAATTCGGAGAGAAGCTCAACGTTGAGGAACAGCACTGCTGTTGACGTGAGCTTGTCTGCTACCACATCGAGAAAGACTTCTGGGCAGTAGTATTTGTTCTTCTGCGAGGCGCATTGCTTAGATCGCACAGCCATCAGTCTCATCCTGATGAGGTCGGCTCTATCCCGGAGGAAAATACCCTCTCGTCCTGAATGGCAAGTTAGTCTAAAGTCTGGGGCACGATGTCTTCAATCGAAATGGTGCAGCATACCTCTCTCGAGCAGGGCAGAACTGAAGCCACCGGCACCTCCAGTGCCGTTGCCCTCCAGTACTACATCACCCTTCCTCACTTTGTCGATGAACGCCATCACATCCTTGAGTTTTCTTCTCCCAACGAGATCTTCGGTATGCTTGATAGCTGATTCACAAGCCCGAAGCTCTTCCTTTAGCACTTTGCCGACGCTATCCCTTCCTTTGGACCACTCGGAGTCCTCAACCTCAATTTCGAATTTATAAGGCTTGATACAGTTCTCCACCTGGTCACTAGTACTGAAAAATCGCTCATTCAAGATACTGTTGCAGGCATCGATAATCTGCTTATGGGCCCCCGGGTGAGTGGCAAAGGTGGAAGACGCCAGAAGCTGCTCCACATGGGTTTGGAGGGCATTGGCAACCACCGTGGTGGCGAGTCGACCGATTCCGAGCTTTGTCAAAGAAGAGCTAGATGCGTCCAGCTTGCGGTGCCAGTATAAGGACTCTGGGTCAGCTTTGGGCAAATCTTTCAAGGGGTCGAGCTCCGTCATCACAGTTTCCAAGTCATCCACTGGCTTGTTCCAGTAACGCTGGGCTAAGATATCCATGACACGTTGATTGAGTTCGGCCTTCAGCATCTCCCGAACCTGCGGTCGACCGAAGCTTTCAGCAAATGCTTTGAAAGAATGTTTGAAGCCGTCCAAACTCTCGGCGAGGTATGATTCCGCACTCAAGGGTCGATCGTTGTATTGCACCTTGAATTCATATGTTGCCTCTTCAAGCTCCTGGCTGATGGCATCCTTCGTACCCGACAAGCTAGAGGCCATAGTCTGCTCAAGGACATGCATCAACTTCTTGCGCAGTGTTGATACACCAACCGAGGTCTCTGAGTGGGCACCGAATTCATTTGGATGTGCCGAGAAGAAAGCATTTTCGTTCTTCAAGATAGCACTCGTGATGTTTCCAGAGCCTCGAGAGAAAAGAGCTGTTGTTTGGGGGATCCGACTAACGACACCCACGTAACCCAGTCGGAGAGGGTACTTCTTGTCGCATAGAACATCATGGCCTCGCTCAGGGCTAACAAGATCCATTTTGGTGATTACACCAATAGTGCGCTCTCCCCGAGGGTCCACGCGACGACTAGATCTAAGTGCTGTCGAATTTGCAAGATCGACATCCGCTGCCGATATAGCCAAAATAACATTAGGCGCTTGGATGTATTTATCGCAAAGATCTGCGATCTTCTGCTTCAACTCTGGGGGCTGATCGTGTCCGGCAACCTGGATGTAACCAGGAAGATCAATCATGGATAGATCTGGAACGTTGGGCGAATAGATTGTCAACTGAATGGGGTCATCTGAGACACAATCCTTCTCCGGAACTGCGAGGTTGAGGTCCGTCAGAGTACGCTGGATTGAGGAGAAGTCGGTGATTTTGCCAAGTCCTAGGGCCGGAAATTCACCGTACTCCGCTTGGGCATTGGGAGTGTTGACTAAAGTCAGCTCGATAGGTCGCCGAGTGACCATATTGGAGCCCTTGGGCAGGAATTCATGACCAACGATAGCTTCCAGGACCGAGCTCTTTCCAGAAGATTGAGATCCTATGACGACGATGGAGGGAAGGGTCAGGGTTCCTGATTGACCGACGGTTTGGAGAATGTTTCGAATCTCGATCATTTTGCGGGTGAGAAGCATCATCTGGTCATCTTCGGCGACCTGTTGCTCGGCTCGGGAGTTATCTTCATCTGATTGATCATAACCAAACGCCGCACCAGAAGCAGCGGCTGTTCCCACAATAGCTCGGCCTTCCTTTGGCTCTTTTCCGTCTCCCGAGCCACCGGATTGAGACTCTTCGTCGAGACGGAGGATCTTCTGAAGCCACTCGGGAGCTTCAATATCTCCAGTTGTATTGTTCCATCCGCGTTGCGTTTGTTCCGCCACATCCTGAAGGCCCTGGAATAGACTCGACGCCGTGTTGCTCGCTGTCTCCCCGGCGTTCCTGAACACATCGATCGCATAGTTTCCGGCCTCTGGGTAAGCATGTGTTAGCAATAAATTGTCTAAACGGTTCACAAAGAAAGCACGTACGGGTGGCTTGATATTGGACGTAGGCCAAGCCTGCGACTGTTGCACCTCCGAACATAGCTGGAATCCTAGCAAATTTGACTGCCAACTTTGGCAGAAAGCGGGCATATTTGAACGAGAATTCTCGAACGGCTGGGACATTATGGATAGCACTTGCGCCTATCGGCCATGCGCGTCCCCTCAGAGCGGCACCTCCATCGGCGCGCAAGAGGCCTCCTGTCCTTGAGCCTGCATGATGGAAGTTGCGGGCCACACCGTTCCGCACCAGCGGGGCGAGTCGATGAGAGAGGATTCTCCCGCTCATGGCTGATGTTTGATCTCATGCAAGACGGACGTAGAGTAGTGTAGAGTAGAGTAGAGTTGAAGATCAACCGCTGACATCAACGTGACCGGCGCGAGTGGCCGCTTCGCCCGCCGTAGTCTCCGTCACGTGGACCGAAATGACGTGCTGTGCAAGGGAAGTGAGTGCGGTGTGTTCAAGGGATTTTGGAAATTGCTGGTTATTTTCCGAGTCATTCTTTCACTTCTCTTCGAATTTCGTGTTTTTTTTTTCGCTGTGAAATTACTTGGTTGTAGTTGGTTCACGGGCATCTTCGCTCGTGCCGATAGTCGGTGACATCTTCGCCTGTCAACACCCAACAGCGATCTGCCTACTCCATCTGTTTTGGCGACTTGAGCCCCAGAAACCCCATTGATCATCTAAAAAATCGTGTTTGAAATATCACTCATACTACGCATCACTTTTGGTCTATATTTGGTCTTACTTGGTTACCGGTGGGCATAATCACAGCCAATATGTGTCGATTCCTGGTGAGTCAAGCTCGAGTGTGTTTTAGGATCAACCGCTAAACCTCACATCTGCAGATCTACAAAGGTCTTAACGAGATTCGTCTCAGTAAACTTGTCACGGAACCAAGTCATTCTATACTTACGCAGTCCTATGACTCTCGGTTACGATTGGTAGGTCTCGGCCACTCTCGAGCTCTCTACGGCGCATTTCTCGCAGGATGTCACCATAAAAAGCGAGGCTAACTCACCATCCCAGGATAACCGTCGGCCAGTCAACGGTGACGGATTCGGTGTCGGATTTTACACCGACCCTAAACTAGGCCCAGAACCCTGCATTTTCACATCTACGCTCCCAGCTTGGAATTGCGAGAACCTAGAACGTCTAGCCACCAAGACTTGCTCCAATCTTATATTCGCCCATGTGCGTGCAACCACAGAAGGCGCTCTTGCCGATAACAATTGCCACCCATTCCAGCACCAAACCCTGATGTGGATGCACAATGGGGGCATCGGTGGTTTCCAATATATCAAACGGCCGCTGGCTGACTCACTTGCCGACAAATGGTACTTGGGAGTGAAGGGTGGTACCGATAGTGAGTGGTCTTTTGCACTCTTCCTTGATCTCCTTGAGAAGGAAGGTGTAGATCCGAGCTCGGATCCGGGACCGGAGGGATTTGGACAGGCCCTTCTACGCCGGGTCATGATGAAGACTATCGCCAAGATCAACGAGCTTGTGCGTGAAGTGCCTCAAAAACACAATGTCACCAACTTAGAGACCAGGAGTCTCCTCAACTTTGCGGTGACAGATGGTCATACCGTTATTTGCACGCGGTACATCAGCAGCAAGACGGATGAGCCTGCTAGCTTGTACTTCTCGTCTGGTACGAAGTGGAAGGAGGGGAATACAAAGGGACACTTCAAAATGGAGCGTCATGATAAAGGCGCTGATATTGTGCTGGTGGCCAGCGAGCCTATCACCTTTGAACGACGTGAGTCCCACCTCGGCATTCAAACTTGTAGACCTGAACCTAAACCGGATCCTAACGTTTGCTATAGACAATTGGGTGGCTGTGCCAGCCAACTCAGTGGTCACAATCCACAAGCAGACCGTGATGCTGCATCCCATTCTAGACGAATTCTATGGCGAAGACCTCAACCACGACCGGTCTTCTTGCTTCGCCAGCTCCAAGGGCTTGGTAACCACCGCCCCGGCCACAACTGTTCTACCGCCTGAAACAGAAGCTTGCGGGTCTAATGCTGTTAGCGATGGGAAAGGTATTGGTCTAGAGGCGCCCTTGCCAAACCATGTAACAGCTTGCGCGGTGTCACACTAATTGGAAACTTGAGTGTACCTTTTTCTTTGGGCATAAAAGCATCAGCATTTGTCGAGACTTGCAGGGGTGAATAGGTGTACTGCTAGATTAAATTGATACCTAATGCAGCGAATGGAGTCAAGGGTTTCGGTTTGCATACTCAGAATGGACACTATATATTCAATTTGTCGTACTAGATTTTTCTACATCGGCGTGACACAAGTTGAACGAAGAGCGCAGCCCTTGATTCAATTTATAGGCTCGGATCATGATTCCGAGTCTGCATACTGGTATGGATCGCTCTTACAATTCTTCAGGTTCTAAAATAAGGTGGTTCTAGCCTTTCCAACTTGAAGGTTGTCAGTCGCTTTCCATGTCAGATCGTTGGCCATTTACCTAGTAGGTAGAAGGTGAGTTGATACTCTTGACGACGGATACTACTATTCCTAGTAGTAGTATTTTCACGGACTAGTTAATATATATTTAAATGTCTACATCGAATCATCGTCCAAATGCTATAACAAAGATAAAACATGCTTGGTATCAATAATATATACAAAATGACACCATCTGCATCCCAACTCCAATCAACTATCGTCACCAGATATATTAGCATGCTTAAAATACTTCATCCCCACCCAAGCAACAACGACCCAAACCCACGACATAACAGCCGTAAGAATAATCAGCGCAGGGTAATACCCAACAATCGGAAGCGTGGGATCATCCTCCAATTCAGGTGGCGCGTACGGCGTCTCGCCAACATCCCACGCCCAACTCCAAACCTCGAAGCAGCTCCCGATGCCAACAACAAAGACTAGCCACGTCACGATGAGAATAATCCAGCCCCACGACTCTGTCTCCGAGTAATCCCACGTTATATCAGAATTGCTCTTCATCTCAACCGAATGCGTTGACAAAGGAGAAGCTTTCCGGTGAACAGGCCGGTAAGCTGCATCGGCCGAGAGAGGATACCCGAAGGGCTCGGAGACGGAGGATTGAGTCGGGATGTGAAGGGCCGCTGCAGGGGCATTTTTATTCGCGGTGCCGCTGGCACCGGTATTTGTGCTGATGCGCGGGAAAGAAACGAGATCCTCATCATCCGTGCCTGTCTCTTCACCCAGCGTATTATCCTGCGGTGGTAATCCCTGACGACGGCGCGCGACGGAGGAGCGGAGGATTTTCTGCGCCGTATTCGTACTGAACCAGCTCGGCTGGGTCTCCTGACTCTCTACGCCGAAACCCTGTCTAGGTGTATTAAAATCATCAGGGGGCGAGGTCTCTTCTCTCAGCGAGCGCGGCACGTCATTTGCCTCAGCATCGCGTCGAATGGTTTCACTCCGGATAGGTTCCGCGGATCTCGCCGCCGCGCGTTTATTCCTCGATTCAAGCCTGGTGCCCAGCAGTGCAGTCTTGCGTAATGAGCCTCTCCGTCGTCGCGTCCGTCGCTGTTGCTGTATCACCGCCGACATCGCCTTGCCACTAGGCGTCTCCTCGCCGTTCATTGGGGGTATATTGGACGCGAGGTCCTCGGTGTCGCGATCTTGATCCATGGTGTGCGGACCGGCCTCAGATTGTGTCGCCTGGCTCATGCGAAGGAAGGAAAGTCGAGAAAGGAGTGAGCCAGAGAGGCTTCGTTTGTGGCCGCTGTTTGCGCTGCCTGACCGCGCGCGGTTGGATAGTTCGTCGGCCGCTGCGAATTCCGCCTTGTTGCTTTCGCCATCTTCCATTGGCGCGGGAACGGTGGGCTGGACCGTCAGCTCTCTGACATTCAATCGCCAAGCATTTGTGAGTCTGCCCGGGTGGAAGTTGGTTGCCCTGGGTTGTGTTTGTTCATAGGCCACGCTCCTCACAGGTGGTCGGAACGGGAGCGGGAGTCGGAACTGGCCTAGGAGCCTCAGGCACCAAGCACTGTCAGCATCTGTCTGTAAACGTATTCAGGAAACATATTGTAAACTCTGGAAATCGAAAAATTCTAGACAGTTTAATCCAAATGGTTTTATTTTCGGCATCGGCAGTGTTTTCACAGCAATTTGTAGCATACTCCTATGCGAGCTAATGGATTTGGCTACCTACAGACACCAGGTAGCACCAACTGCAATGATCGGGCACCGTGCAGGAAAGAAAAATAGGTAGGACAAGTGGGCCGGCGGCCAAGAAATCTAGAGAGGAGGAAAAAACAAGGTACAAGAGGAACCGAAGCATGGATAAAAGGCAAATTGGTATATCGGCTAGAACGCCAGCAGGCATGAGATAGGAAAAAATCGCAAAGACCGATGGTGTCAAGCACGACAAAGGAACTCATAACGGACATATACGAATACTTCAGGGGAAAGAAAAAGAAAGTCCCTATCAGGAAAAAAATTGTGAACCGAGCAGCCCATGAAAAAAGGGGTGGGGGGTGAAAGAAGCATCTTTTGAGTAACGAAGAAGCAGTATCAAACAATGAAAATATGGGCCTAAGAAAAAGAAGGGCGAAAAAAAAAGAAGCAAAATTGGCAGAGCACAATAGATGTACTGGAAGAACAATGCAATAACAGCTAAGCAAAAGGAATTCACAAGAACGGGTTGAAGGGCAAAAGAGTATCAAAGGAGAGTAGGGAGATCGCTTTTAGTTTAGGGGGCACAGCACAGCAATCAAACATCCAAGGGGGGGTTGAAAAGGCACTTGCACACTCGAAAGGGTAAAAGATCGAACCAACAAAGTGGACTTGGGGTATTCGGTGCACAACACACAAATTCCATTCAGAAGAAAGCAGTTTGATCGCTCGGGAAATCCACTTGGAAAGACAATTTCACAACAAGAACAACAGAAATAAGAGGGGAGGGGAGGGGAGGGGAGAACGGCAACAGGGGAAGGAGGAAAGACTGGCAATGGCAAGGTCAAGGTTGCGGCCGCTTGGCAGCCAGTATCAGGACATTGCAACTAGTCTTACGAAGCCATAGCAATAGCAATAACAGCCAGTGTAGCTTGCAAGGTGTCAACAGCGGTCAAGGAAAATCAATGAAGATCTACGCCTGGTAGCCTCCGTTGAAGTTGCTGTTGGCCTGGTCCCAGTTACCAGACGGGGACATGGGCTGACCACGACCGTAACCTGCGGCATTTCCCTGGGGGAAGGCCTGGGCAGGCATGCCAGGGCCGCCAAAGTTGTTTGCACCTTGGTCCCAGCCTCGACCAGCAGGGGCAGGACCTATCTAGTCAGCACATGATTTCTCGGAACGTTCGTAGGTGGACACATACCTTGGTTCATGGGGTTTGCAGGACCGCCATACTGAGGGAAAAAGCCGGGGCTGTTAGGGAAAGTGGCATTCGCCTGCTGCGGGGAGAAATTGTCGAACTGGCCAGTCGGGGGCCGATCCTTGCCCCACTGCATGAAGTATACAGTTAGTAAATCAGAAATTGACAGAGATTGGGACGAAAACCTACGCTGCACTTCAGCGGGCGGCCGTTGACGTTGTAAGCATTCAGTTGGCAGATGGCCATGGCAGCATTCTCGTGTGAATCCATCTTGACAAATGCAAAGCCTCGATCGGCCTGGAGGCGAGTCTCCAGAACATATCCGAAGTTCTGGAACAGGGGTATCAAGTCATTCTGAGAGGTATACGGAGTCAGATTGCCCACGTAGCAGGTGGTCTGCCACTGTGGAGTTTGCTGGACAACCATATCGTAGCTCTGGATACCCTGGGTAGGGAAGTGGTGGTGGCCAAATGGAGTGGTCGGGGTCATGCCCATGGCGGCCATAGCCTGCTGCTGCGAGATTGACGGCTGGCCCTTCTGGTTGGCCCAGTTGCAGCGGATAGCACGAGAGCCCAGCCACTCGCCATCCATTGCGTTGAGCGCCTTGTCGGCATCGTTGCGGTCACGGAAGGCGACGAAGCCATACCCACGCGAGCGTCCAGTCTTCATGTCCCACATCACACGAGCCTCAGAGACCGAGCCAAAGGCGGAGAATGCCTGAGTCAAAACATCGTCGTTAACCTCGTTGCTGAGGTCTCCGACGAAGATGTGGAAGTGGTTGGAAGTGTCCTCTTTGTTAGTGCTATTGGACTGGTATGCCCAGTTTACACGGATTTCCTAGGATAAATGTATCGTTAGACAAAAACCAATAACATCAAATAGAAAATATACTCACCGACTGGTGGATTCGGCGGCCATTCAGAGTTTGCATGGCCCTCTCAGCCGCACCTGGGTCATCGAACTCGACGAACCCGTAGTTATAACCCTTACTGCTGAACTGCTGCTGAAAGAAAAATTAGTATCACATCAACGGTGATGGATCGAGCCGTCCAAAGCGAAAGTCGGCATCATGAAGATCATATGTTTTGGTAGGCTCGACTCAGGGGAGCACGTGTGGGGCGCCAATGGCCGAGTAAACTCGCACTCACATTCTTGTCAGGGATAATCTTGACGCTAACCACGTGGCCAGTAGTCTCGAAGATCTGCTTGAGGATGTCCTCTGTCACCCGCGGGTCCAGACCACCGACATAGAGAGCTCTCTTGTTGGGCTCGGGAGCCGCGCGACGTACGTATCCACCAGCGCTTGTAGGGGACATCATATTCGCTGACAAGGGGGATCCCATTGCGGTCGGAATGGGGTTGTTATTCTGCGGGATTATCACAGGAGGCCGCGGTGGGGGAGGCATGTGGGAGGAGTTGGCCTGGCCATTACCCTGGGCGACATCGTACTGCTGGTTCTGAGCGGCGGCAGCAGGCTGGGGAGCCGAGGGCAAGGAGGATGGGGTCGAAGCGGAAGTGTTCTCAGCCATCGTGTATAGGCGTTGAAGTTGAAATATTTGAGATGAAAGTGATCGAAGGCAATAAGTGATGTAGCGGCTGAGCGATGCAAAAATAGCTGGACTGCGCACCGAAGATGATCGGGGTCGACACAGGGGAGGCGAAGATACAGAGATGCAACGTTGGTCACGGAAAGATCACGATCGTGAAATACAGCTAGTAAATGTATAAGGTGACTTTGGTGTTAAAGGGGTCCGCGGGGTGGTGGTGGTGGTGTCCGTGGGCAAGTCCAATCAAAGGCCAAGCTAGCACGATCCAAACAAAGCGAGCACCGGAGGAAACCAAGTGGACGAAGAGAGTCAAAGGCGATCGAAGCTCCTATTCGGACACAAAGATGAACGAAGATGAAGGGAGACCGGTGGGAGGGGCACGGTCGTCGGTGGGATCGTCGTCGCTCGTTTCGTGTTGAGATGAGAGATGAAAGTTGGGAGGAAAGATCGAGCACTAGGCCGGGGGGGGGAATAGATCAAAGATCCAAGGAGACCAATAATGGGGCGAAGAAACGCAAGAACGACCAAACGCACACACACAACAAGCACACAGAGGAGTCGCTTCGATCCGCGACGAACAAGAAGGAAAAAAACGAGGAAGAAGATGGGGAAGAGACAAGTTGTTGTAAGGGAGTGAGTTAAGAGTTGAGCGGCTAGGGGTGGGGGGGGGGAGTGTGCTTGCTAACCCCAACAGGCCTAGTCGCCCCGTGTGTACAACCCATCAACCCATCCGCCTCTGTGCTTCCCCTTGTTTCATTCACACTCGTCTGGGCGATTCAATTCCATTCGACCTTATTATCCTTCATGAATTGCGAGTATGGCTACTCCTAGCTATGCCACTGCCAACTACGCTAACCCAGACTCCCTGGCGGAGTTGTCCGCGCTGGTCGAACGGACGGTACAGCTCTCCCCCACCCTCAAAGAGATTTACTTCATCATCGCTGACCTGCACGAAAGCTTCTAGACAGCGGGCGGCTGTTCAGGAAAAATGGGTCGGTTCCATCGAGCACACACCTGCAGCGATCTATCCCGACCTATTATGAGAGCTTCCAGGTGGCCCTGGATAACCTCTCAGAGCAGATTGTGAGTCCGATTGGATGCTCGGAGCGATTACGTAGTCGCGGAAGGCACCTCGAATGCATCTTTTGTTTTCTTTTTTAACAGTCCACTGACGTGTCACAGTTTATCGCTAAAGCATTCCTGGAAAAGGACTATGAAGCTATCAAGGCGAGGGACGCCGCACCGCAACCCGCGGACGTCGCCATGAATGATGTGGATGTGGACCAGAGTATTGCAGCTCAGGGGCAACCAGCACCACCTGTCGAGAAGTCCCCAAGTCCTGAAAAAGTGGATGTCAAGAAGGAAGAGACCGCAGTCGCAGAGCCGCAAGTACCTACCCCAGCCATTCCGGATGCCCAGCCGAGCGAGGAGGTGCCAGTAAAAGACGAGAAAGAAGTCGGTGCTGCTGCACCGACAAACCAAGGATTGGCGGGGGCGGGGGCCGAGGGAATCAATTTCGACTCGGTTCTCAATACTACGGGAGGCGCCAATAGCTTCGATCTCAACCTTGACTTTGGCAACGATGACATGGGCAACCAAGCCTTCCTCTCTGGGTCCACCTTTGGCAATGCCCCGTCCGGGACGGAAAGGCCCAACATCTCGGTTCCGGCGGAGAGTACGATTCCCACGGCCGCTAGTGGGGGTGCGTTCGATATGGAATTACAAAGGACGGATGGAGATCCCAACCTCTTCCCTGAGCAAGGGACTGGCACAGACGACATAATGGGACCTGGTGAATCCAGTTTCGACGATTTATTCATGGAAAACGAGAACTTTGGAGAGGGCGGAGACATGAACCAATTGGAGGGAGACAGCTTGATGAATATCAGCGAGTTGGACGACAACTGGTTCACCTGAGGTCGAGGTCGAGCATGATAGACGGATAGAAACAGGCCTGCCAGATACCAATGAAAATGAAAATGTACAGTCAAACAGTACTACCTAGTGGAGAAGATACTGGTAGCTCCCCCGTGATCCACATGCACATGCATTCTGCACTAGTAGCACTAATTGGATTTACTGGAGATAGCGTCATGTTCGTATCGCTAGCCCAATGGATGTATCGCAAGATGGCTTTTTTTAGTAATTGATCACGTTGAGGTTTGGTTTTCTTGTGGGAGGTTTGAGGTGTGCAAATCCCGTGAGAACCTCAGGCTGCGTACCGTAGGTAAAGTAAACCTCTCGTCCTCTCCTCTCCTCGCCATGTCCGGTTACGCTCATTGCAGGCGATGAAAGCCGGCCGAACCGATCAGAGATTTCAATCCCTCTCCCGAACCTGTCACGTCTGCAGACTCTACACCAGGGGAGGTTGGTAAAGGTTGGTAACACGGAAGTTGATTGTGCGACTCCATCGCCAGGATGAGCGAGCCATCCACGAAGAACCTCTAGCACTGGCACCTCGGAGAGAGAGCAAAAGTGACGTCGTGAGTAGGGCTGAGCCATCCCCACGAGTCCACGACCGAGGATCGATCTATTCTTACTTTACTTTACTTTACTTTACTTTACTTTACCTACGACACCCACTTGGCCCATCCGGAATCAAGGTTCAAGGCAGGTCGGGCGAGCTCCTCTTTCCCCACGGACCGGGATTCCGCGACACTCACACTCACGCACACTCACACTCATACGCACACTCACTAGCTCACTCGCACTCACACTCACTCACTCATTTACCAAGACGGGGCCGCGTTGACATGGCTTGGCCCCCATGAGGTCATAGCTGTCAGGACTCGGACCCGCAAGGGACGCGCTGCATCGCTGCATCAGCATCACTGCATCACTGCAGACGCAAACCAGCTCGACCCTCGATCTACAGCACATCGTGCCGTGCCTGTGACCCCATTTCCGCGGGGTCGGACTTCCGACCATTCAGATGGTCCCTGGAGGAGTTGGAGGGTCATGGCTCGTGCAGCAAACTCTGAAAATCAGGGCCGGCTTTAAGCAGTGAACCATCGGAGTAAGGAGCCAAGCCGGGAATGAGTTGAGTTCTCGTGGTCTCTCTCACTGTCTGTCTCTCTCTCTCTCTCTCTCTCTCTGTGTCTGTCTGTCTTATTCTTGGGTAGTCTTGGTCTGTCTTGGTCTGCAGGAATGCATAGATGCCACGGGCTATTTGATTTGATTTACTCGAGACAAACGTATATTTCAATGTACGATATACTTTACCCTGCCATGGTAGTATTTGCGACTGTATATAGCGTAGACGTAGATGGTAACTGGTCACTGGTGCATGTATCCATCATGGCACTAGGCAAGGCTACTGGGCAAGACTCAGACTGGCCTAGACAGGGTCACAGAATCACCTACGCTGAGTAAAGAGGAAATCAATTCACTCCAGAGCAATTCCGGGTGTCCACGATATCATGTCATCATCGATCCGGTCTGGTCCACTTGGAAGTGCCGCCCTTCCAGACTTCCGCGGTTCCGCTTTCTTCTTCTACTGGCCTATCCCCCCTGTTTCATTATTCATATTGATTCATTGCTTCCTCCGCTCTGCACTGTGTACTGTGTACTGCCTCACGCCCTGCTACCTGGTGCCCAGCTACATCCTGCCTGCTGCACCAGCACCACCTCATTGTGCGCCACATTACGGTGCGCCAACGCCCAAAAGTTGCTGGGAACCACAATTCAGTCGCCACGCAGCCAATCCCACACACAGCCCAAGAGATCTGCACAGTGATGATCACCGGAGTGGAGGACCCGTGCTTATGAAGTCAGCGCCCCCAAGAATTCCATCTCTCCTGCAAAAGATCGGTGTGCTCCTTGCGTGGTCGATCTGAATTGAAGGGGGATAACACAAGGGATCGCGAGAAGCAACCACACTCCCATTAAAAGCTCAAGGTAAGTGGTATCCTTTGTGTCGCCCTATCTCTCTTTTCCTTCCCCCTCCTTCCACTCGTGGCCATCTCCTCGTTGGGTCTGGAATTCCCCGTCGAGAGCCATCTGGCCTTCCTGGTCGACCCCCTCCCTCCCCGCATTCCTGGGACTTTTTTGGCCAGAGACGCGCCTGGTTCGCAATCCGTGCTCGAAAGAAGGGAAAAAAAGAAAAGAAAAGAAAAAAAAGAAAGAAAGAAAGAAAAGCAAAGAAATCTCCCAAGATCCCTTCCTTCTCCCAGAAAAACTCCCCAGAATCACTATGCGCCGAAATCCACGATGATGGCTGCTCACATTATCCCCCCGCAGGTTTCATCGCGGTCGGGGTCTATCAGTGACATTTCTTTGTCTGATTACTTCGCTGTCCCCTCGTTATCGCTCTCCAGTCTCATCCGAACCCGGTCGATCCGACGCCGGTCGGTCTGCCTCAACGTCGAAGAACAGTTCCCGAAGCAAACCCGTCGGGGTTCCATTCTCAGAAAGCTGGCGGGCCCACGTGAAAACGCGAAGCGATTCCTTCGCCTGCGCTCGTCTGGCATTCAGTCACCTGTGCCTGCGCCGTCACAACGCTTGACTCCGCGCTCTAGCGGTGCTCGCGGCCCTCGGCCGGTTTCCGAGATTATAATCTCGCCGAGAGACTCTCACCTGCTCTCTTCGCAGCCGGACACACGTGAGATGCACGCAGAGTCGACGATGGCGACACAGGTCTTGCCCCGGCCAGTGGCGGAAGCCACTAGCACCGCCGTGCCCCAGCTGAGCACGCCGTTCCCACCGCTGCGTAACGAGAAGATCGTCGCGACGGGCAGCGGGCTCACCGTCGGCATTGCTCTGACAGAACCAGTGCTGTATCTTCAAGGCTATGATCAACATGACCCGAGTACCAAGAAATCCGCAATATTGCGGGGTCAAATACACCTGAAGGTCACCAAGAGTGTCAAGATCAAGAAGATCTCCATTCAATTCCGCGGCCATGCCCAAACTGACTGGCCGGATGGTATCCCGCCGAAGAAGATTCACTTCCATGACAAGAAAGATCTTTTCACCCATGGCGTCGTGTACTTCAACCACGGCGAAACGGCTTTGATGCAAAATGATTATGGTGCACACTTCTACCAACACGCCAAACCCACGTCTCCAGTGCCCGGTAAAGAGGGTGTATCTGCAACGACCCGTGAACTCTTCTCCAAAAGTGGCTCGACCACCGCCCTTGGTCCGGCAAACGCGCGAGACCCTAAGCGTCTGTCCGTTCAGACCACTCGCGGCCACTCTCGAAGCTTCAGCCGAAACGATACGCCCCCAAGCCTCCAGACCCAGCAGCAGCGCAACTACCGGATGTTCCCGGTTGGGGATTATCTGTATAGTTTCGAGTTCCCGATCGACGGGTCTTTGCCAGAAACAATCAAAACTGACTTGGGATTTGTGAGATACGACTTGGAAGCAATTGTTGAGCGATCCGGTGCTTTCCGCCCTAACCTGCTCGGCACGATGGAAATCCCCGTCATTCGCACCCCCGCCGAGGGTTCGTTGGAACAGGTTGAGCCGATTGCGATTTCGCGAAATTGGGAGGATCAGCTCCATTACGATATTGTGATTTCTGGAAAATCATTTCCCATGGGCTCTCAGATCCCCATCGCATTCAAGTTGACACCACTTGCTAAGGTTGAATGCCATCGAATCAAGGTTTATGTGACTGAGAACATCCAGCATTGGACCTCAGACAAGAGTGTGCACCGACTGCAACCCGCGAAAAAGGTCCTGTTATTCGAAAAGCGAGCCGAAACTGCCAGCACGAGCACGTATCCCGGCAGCTCGATGCGCGTTACTGCTGGTGGAGGAATCGACTGGGACAACCGAGCTGCGGCTGCCAGAGGACAGGAGATCGTGGACAGGTCTCGGACCAACTTGTTAGGAAATCTGGCGACCGAAACTGGTGTTGGCCCGACCGAAATGGAGTTCAGTGTACAGCTTCCGAGCTGCCATGAGATGAGAGGTCGGGATGAAGCACAACGCCTACATTTTGACACGACATATGACAATATCCAAATCAACCACTGGATCAAGGTAAGTGGTTTTGTTCTTTCTTCTCTCATATAAGTTGATGCCTCGTACTTACTCATCTTCAGATTGTTCTTCGTCTTTCCAAGGTCGACGAAAGGGATCCTACCAAACGCAGACATTTTGAGATTTCCATAGATTCGCCCTTCCACATTCTCTCCTGCAAGGCCACACAGGCAAACATTTATCTCCCAGCCTACACAAGACCAGCAGCCGAACCAGAACCGCCAGCACAAGAGTTCGAGTGCGGCTGCCCCGGAGCACCCCTGGCTCCGAGGGAAAACGCCGCCGCGCAATCCAACTCTGATCGCGAAGAGCCCGGGACGAACCTCGGCCGTCGTGCCTCAATCGGCACAGGTCGCGCAGTCACTCGAAGCTTCACGAACGGTTCCGGAGGTCTAGCCCGCCCACCCCAGGCACACTTGGCCCACGAGCCTAGCAACGAGCGAGACCCCACTGCTGTCAGTGCACCTAATGTTCCCGAAATCCCTCGTCCGATGCATCTGCTCCGAGCCCCTTCATTCGCTCCTCCTGCCTTTGAAGACCTCCCGCCTCCACCTCCTCTTGTCACTCCGCCCCCGGAGTATACCACCATCGTTCCAAATGGGGACCGCGAGGCTGTCTTGGAAGACTATTTCTCACGATTATCCTTCTACGAGGACCATGATGACGACGATAGGGGTCGGGGCCGTGTTGACGTACCCCTTACCCCCGGCGGTCGGGTCAATCGCAGTATGGATGTACCCCGAGAGTGGGTACCAATCGACGACTTCACCGCGTCATGATCGATTTCGTCTCCCCCGAGGCAAGGCAAGGCGCTGCGATCGATTCGCCTCTCACGATATCCGAGCCATGAAGCTACGACATTTCATACTGGGAACGGTGTAAGAAGGGACCATTCCAATCCTTTTAAAGCGGTTTTTTATAGATTTTTCAACATGAAATTTTTTTTCTTTTCGTTTCCATGAGTTTTGTTTACAAATGTGTTCTGCTCTGTTCTGGGTTGGGGTCGGGTTGGAGGGTTTGTTGGCATATCAGGTCCGGTTCGAACTTCAGATCACTCTGTTCATATCATTGGGCAAAAGGCGCGAGGGTGTTATTATGCGGATGGGATGTTGTTTATGTTCAGGCTCGGAGGTTCTACATACTCATGCATACATGGTATACCTCATATATTTCTGCATCATTCGAGTTCTCCAAAGGACTGCCAATTATACATCATGTTACTTTCTTTCCCAAAAGTTCACGATATATTTCTGCTCGTACATATAGTCAGTATCTAAGGTATCCATGGATACTGAATTCCCAACTTGAATGCCCCAGATGCCTCCGAGTCTGAGTCGGTGTTGCTAACCCTTACTACTAGTTCCAGGAGGGTGAAGGCGATGGCTTCCCCGCAGATAGCGATAAGCCCGCTTCCAACTTCCTTCCGAGGGCCCCGGTTTTGAACTCGAACTTCCCCACATAGGTGAAAGTCTGCAGGCATCTATCTGCCTCTTCCATTGTCTTCACCTGGTCACGCACTACATCCGACATTCTACACTACATACTCGAAACCCATAGCTTCGGCGAACCCTTCGAAGAGAGGGATATTCTTCAGAGGCTCCAGCATCGAGCGCTCACCTGCCTCTCAGGTCCTTTCTGATGTTGCGGGGTCAATACAAGTCAACCCACCAGATGCTGGCAGTGCCTTTACATCGAAAGAAAACTCCAACTCGTGTTCGGCAACACATTTGCCATGGCGATCGAAGTCATTCCCTTGACTGAGGCTGATATCCCCGGTGCAATCCAAGTGATTCAAAGAGCTTTTGAAGATGATCCATACTTCAAATGGGTCTTCGATGCGCCCACAGTATGCTAAGCCCATCAAAAACTGCCATGCTTGGTGTTGAAATATGTCATGCTAACTTCATCTCCTCGTAACGCGGTCGGCCTGCGACCTGCCGTTACTTTTCCGGGGAGAAGTATATACAGTTCAACAAGCAACGAAATTATGACTCGCTCGCAGCCCGCTGCCACTGGGGTATCAAAAATGCAATCTTTCAGGTAGCCAAAGACACAGCCGTCAAGGATGATGCGGGATCTTGCCCCGTCCTCGGAGTTTCCTGCTGGATGCCCCCCCGGCCAACCTCACGACCTGAGAGCTGGTATTCGTGGTATGAAGGGTGGGTTCTTTCCTTCAGTCAATTCCTCAACAACGTGCGATACCTCGGACGCGGAGGTCTCCGCACGAACCGCTATTGGATCTGGAAAGAGAACCAGCAGAAGGCACAGGCGGAAATCTGGGACGACCCGCGTGGATATTATTTCTGCAATATCGTCGCTGTAAGTCCCGAGGCGCAAGGGAAAGGGATCGGGAAACTCCTTTTCGAGACGGTCACGGAGCGGGCCGATCAGGAGGGTATCAAGTGTTACCTGGAGAGCTCAAAAAATATGCCAAATGTGCAGATCTACGAGCGTATCGGTTTTGAGATGAGTAAGGAGATGGAGTGTCGGGACGGAGACGATGCTTGCAAGGTATGTGTTCTCTCCTTTCTTTTTTTTGTCTGTCGTGAGACCTTGCTTATCTCTCTGCCTGGGCATTGCAGCTCTATTGCATGGTGCGAAATCCGAAGACAGAGTGATTCGTAAATCTCGCAATCAGGACTCGGACATTCGCGTAACTCTACGCAAGCGCTATGACCTTATGAAAACAGAACCACATCAATATCATATCTGATTCAATTTTCTTTCCAAAAAATGTGCAACCTCTGATCTATCAAGTCCCAGCTACTATATTCCATGCCCCTATACTAATCCCCTTCACAACCGTTTGTTTACTCCCGAAAAGCAAGGACCCTAATCCCCAAGGCCCCGGCCGTATCTTAACATAGTCTAATCTCAACCCCTAGCTAGATTGCAAATCCACCCTAACGCTCTGATCCATCCACCATCCCCATTGTCAACATCCCATCGTGACCCACAAACGGGTTGATCATGGCGCAAACTTTATCGCCGCAAGCGCGACCAGGCACTCCGCCACCGCACCGTCGCGTTTGTCCTTCCGTCGGGGAAGATCAAGTGCATATGACCTGTCGCAAAGGATAAGCTTTGCGTCTGTGCTGACGGGGGTGGTGGGACACCTGCATATGCAGCCACAGTCAGCAGTACAGATGACCGGCGAACAACACGGACCGGGAAGGTTCGCTGATCTGCTTAAAAGGTTGATTCAGAGATAGGCGGGTTACCGTCTGGATTGAATGGCTTTGGTGGTACCGCATTGGTCCCTCTTGGTCCCTGGAAATCTCCCAATGTTGCGGACTTGGTTCGATTTAAATATGGGCTTTCGGAATTTGCGCTGAGATCGCCGGGCGAAGGCAGATTGAATCTTGTTCTCATTCTGCTCCGGAGATAGTGCAGATCATGCAGGATATGTTGATGTTTAGGGGTGATCGTAGGGTATATATTTGAGATCGGGGTAGAACGTCCAGCGGTTAAGGTTCTAAACAAACTCAAGCAGATCTAGATCTATATCCAGATCCAGATCCAGATTCAACCACAGACCTTCGATTTTGCTCGGCGTATACCCTAGGATAATCTGGTCACCTGAGACGTAAGCCTTTTTGCAACGAATGCTCGTTTGGTGCGTTGCTCATATAATTGCAGTTCAAGTTCTAGTCCTTGACTTTGCTCATATGTTTTCCGTGATATCGCACAAGGGTCGGACTCCCTGGTCCGCCATTCGGGCATTCATCACTCGACGTTGTCGGTTCAAAGGAGACGCTGCAACAACTACCAAGACGCCAGAGAGACGGGATAGAATACTTGACACGGTCGATGTCCAAATGACACGGACACCACGGTCTCCAGATATCCACGCCGCACCAACCATCAAGAGGGACACACCATGCTGCAGTGACACCGACCTGATTGTCAACCAACTTGCTATGCTGGCTGCAAGTGTCAGTCAATCATCTACCAGTACGACGACGCGGTCTCAAGGATCGTCCACACCGTCTCTTGTGACCACCGCAACCACGCAATCCACCGCCAGCAGCACCCAGGACGAGCAAATGGCGGAGGAGGAGTCATTCCACTATTTACGGAGTCTGATCACCATATCCTGTCTCCCGCATCGCTCATCTGGTCACCTGTCAGTTCCATCAACCACTCATGAAGCAGAAGCATCGTCACCGGGTCGCAAGCGAGCATCCTCGAGATTAAGCATTCGCCTGGGCGACCTTCCAGTTCCGGGCCATTCTTTCCCAACCAAACTATCACGAAAGCCGTGCCCTCGCTACACCACCCTTCCACCAATATATTCGTCCAAGCACATCACAGTCCGGCCGGAGGTAAGGTTCTGAGGAGGATCAGCGGGGGTTAGGTTAATTAAGGTATCCACTCGACACTGGCCTTGACGTTCTTCCTGTATATAAGATAATTCAAACCATTCAGCCAAAACCCCTCCCCCTCCCCTCCTTGCATCAATCCGCGTGTGATCAGATCCCCTCCCACTGGCATATATAAGATGTACACGTAAGAAACCTGGACAGGAACCCTGCATGAACCCAACCCCACTGGACATACAACGCCAAGCGAGAAGAGATCGGCAATGCACCTCACTCGGTAAACGTAGTCCCTGGTCCAAGTGACGTTGTCTTGCTAGCATCATACTTGGAACATTGAAAAAAATGGCGGCTTTGGAGATAGCCCTTCCCTCGGAGTTGGCCCGCTTCATCTAAACGCCATCGAATAGGATTCTTTCCTGGGACGGACGCTTCCTTTCTCGTTCTAGTTCGGGACTATCATTGCCGGTCACTTCTATCATAGACACGGAGAAGCCATGACCATGACTCGTGGAGGGCCGATCTACTAGTTTCGCGTATTTGATGTCGAAACACATTCCTGCCAATGTGTGCTGGGTGGATCGTATTCGTACTAAGAACCTCTAACCGATCAGTATGCCGAATTCAAATCCCGATCGTAGACGGGGTGTTACTAGTACATACGTAGTAGGCAGAAATCCTCTCCCCTCTAAAAATTATCAGTTCGGATAATAATCACTGTGTGCGTACGGCCCGATCTGCAGGGATATTAGTATCTAGTGTTTCGGCTTCATCCTATTCCTGTGTCGATCGTTTCATGTACACTTACCTCATTTGCATAATCGCTGGCAATTCCTTATTTTTTCTTTTTGGTTTTTCACGCATGTCCACCCCAGCCAGCCCCAGCCTTGGGTCTACGTACATCTATCCCGCCCCTCCTTTCTAGTGGGTAAGCGGAAGTGGCTTCGGTACTCCACCCGAAAGCTCAATTTCCGCACAGACCGCGTGGTAGACCGTAGGATCAAATGGGACCATGGATGGGCTCTTCGGTGTATGGACGGAGGATTGTCGATTGCGTCGGGAAATATTCCTTCGGTGTGGCATTGATTGTCTGGATTCTTAGAATCCACGCAAGCATCATGCAATGGGATATGGGGGAACAACCGGATACAAGCAGGGGAGGGGGAAGCCAAGAGGAAGACAGATCATGTCAAAAGCTATCTATTTTAAGGACCCCATTGGTCCGTTTTTGGGAGGGGGGCAGGGGGAGGGGGACTATGTACGTACTAATTGGAATGGATATTTGCTGCTATCGTGACGAATTGCATATGAAAGTAACAAAAGTACCCTCTGCTGGGCTGAAGCCGAATCAATCGAGTTGTTGTCCTCACGAGTATTGGAAAGAAAGTGTTACGACCAGATCGCAAGGCTTTAAGCTTAATCGTACCTTGGCTCCATGTATCTGTATGTGATAGAGTTTGAATTGGGGAAGTCAGCAAATCGTATGATTTTGAATAAAAAGAGGCTATAGTAGAGTTCTGTCGAAAGACCTTAGGGCCCGCCTTGTTGGGCAACGAACGAGGCCCAGTCCGACCCGGAATGAACACGTTTGAACTTTCATGCGATTCGCTTATCGTTGTCGGGCTCGGACGAACTTCTAGACTCCGTTGGCGGATTCTAGACAATTGGTCTGAAGGACCGGACCCCCCTGTCGGTGCTCAGTGCTCAATTCAGTTATCGAAATGAGAGGGGCGCATTCTAGGCAATGGCTCTGCCTCCCCCAAGCACGAAGCCGCCCCAAAAACGGCGCTGCGACGTTGCGACGCTGCGCCACCAAGGCCAATGTTATCCGGCAGTGGCATGATTAAGAGTAGGGTGCGGTGGGAGCATGTGAAAGAGGTCCGAAAATCCGTTGGGGCTGAGATGTGCACGCCGAACGACGACCATCGCGGGTCGAGATCGTGAGTCGATGCAGGAACTTTTGCCCGCGTAAGAGACGGGGCTGTGGAAATACAAACTGTGTACGTGCTCGATGTATTCGTGCTCGGATTCGCATCGGTATGCGTCGTCGACCAGTCTCCGACATGTCAACGACAGATCGGCGTGCAGGGAGATTGCCCGATCTAGACAGCGGCATTTCATATCCCGTTCTTCATCATTCAGCAGGGCGTTCCCACTTGAAACGACGTGAATGATTGCCGAACCTTTCTCGTGGGGCCTGGCCCTGGCCGGTATTAATATCAACAATCCATGCTTTACTTGGGACGTCCGCCCAATGAGCACCCGACACGGCACGCAATCTTATTTCTTTCTCCCCGGATCCGACCAACCCCGAGGCTTGCGAGAAGTTAAATCAGTCGTCTGCGTCATTGTTTTCTTCCGAGAGAGCGCGGCCGCGCCATGACCCGCTGAGGTGCAGTTTCATGCTGAAGGATGGGGTATGCGCATAGCCCCTAGTGCGGAACAAGAAGCTGGATAAACCAATTCCATTCATCAAGGCTTGATTCGGAAAATCATGGAAACAACACAACAGAGGTGCATGTGTGTATCTGTGGTGCGCGCGGTCCGAACGGAGCGCAGCGAGAGAGGCCAATGCCAGACTCAAGCCGACTAGCTGGTCTAGCGCCATCTGGAGGGATTTAGTGTTCCAGACATTCAATGGATGCATTGCCCTATTCGGCAGTCAAATCACTCTAGGCCTCGGAGCACCTACCGAGCAGAGCCTTGGAGGGGGAATTTCTAGCAGGAGCTCGATTGTCCATTTGAGAAATGGCCCCTCCTTTTCCTCTCTGGCCATCAATCTACTATCCGCTGTCCCGGGCCCCTCGGGTGTGCAAAGCCCTAGAGATGCCCACATTGGCCCGTTTGTTCCCCGGCAATCCCCCCCTAAATCCTGCGTGGCCCCCTCCAGCACCATTTATTGTATCCATGGGTCCTGCTATCCCGACTATCGGGTCTGGAGTCTTGACCTGCTCTCATCCACAGGTCGGAAGAATAAAGTTACGAATTATGCACTTACGCCTGTCCGTGTATGCAGCGTATTTCCATTTCAATGGGACTTCTGGCTTCTACTAGCCCTTTAACCGAAAGCTTCAGCCGACAGGATTCGCTCGAGGCTTATTGAGTTGTCCACCTCGTGGACGATATAGATTGATTCTGGATACATCCTAGTCCACGGAATCAGTCTGCCTGGAAGTATTAGGAAGTAAAGTCGTCGAGAATCCCTACCAGCGGTTTTGACACGTCTGGGCCAATGCGCACGGAGGATTGCGCGGATTTCCAGCAACCCGGGCTTAGTTAGCCCAATCTTTTTATTGTTCTCTCTCCTTAATTTCGATTTTGCTTTTTTCGGAATCGGTTATTTCTACGAAGTAGGTCTGCTACATAGAATAGCTAGAATAATCCTTTTAACAGCGGAAAAGCCACCACAATACAATGTACCCTCCCCACCTTTCCACTCCGCAACTGCAATACGCGCGGTGTTGCTACAAAAGCACGGACGCTTGCCTAGGTGAGCTCCTCGTGGAGCCGAATTAGAAATGCAGCTCTAGAGACTTGCAAGGTCTAACATTGTTACCGAATAGATCTCTCGTGGTCTTTATGTCTGTTGGAATGGGCTGGGACCCCTTCCCACACCTTGGCCGATGCACCGCGGAATTCAATAGGAGAGGGTACAACCACGTTGCCCGTGCGGGACCCTCCCCCTGGATCTAGTCCTGAGTCGATAATTTGCAAACTCGCGCCTTTTTTCTCCCATGCTAGATACTTGGGTCCGAGCCCGGTATGAAAGGAAGGTCTTAGATTTAGTAGTGTTATGCTGGTCGGTCATAGATAGCATGTGACGGTCTTGGGGCCTTCGAGACGGGCGAGAACAATAGGAACATCAACAAAGAACATCATGCAAGTTGGGTCGTAATTGTACAGGGGGCTCGAAGTTGCCAAGAAAAAAAAAAGAACAGAAAAAGCAATACACATGCAAGGCATCATCAACCAGGGAATAGAAACAGAGGCATCGACTCTTCTGTGGCATTGTAACCAGCGCCCACAATCAGCAAAAATATGTCTAATATTGCACCAACACACAAAGGTATCCCACGAAACTCCCAGTGAAAGCAAACAGGGGACGAGGGGAGACAATAAATAGAAAACAGGAAAAGGAAAGGAATCAAAACCCAGCATCCAAAAATACATAGGACGCTAAAAACCAATGATCAACTTTGAAAAACGCTCGGAACACAATCAAAGACAGGGGAACTGCCTGTATTTTTCCAATACTGCCGGAGTTTCGGAAAATGTAGAGACCCCCAGGGCACAAAGTTTAAATGGGTGCGGGCCCCCGAACACAAAAAGGAAAACACCAGAAAAAAGGAAGTGTCGATCACAGCCCTACCGACGAATTATCGGTTTCGAATTGTATGACCCATTCGTCATCGTCATCGTCGGCTCCGGACTGCGGATTTTCGAGTGGATCGCCCTTTGAGAGAGGGTCGGCGAGAGCCGAATCATAGTTCCTCGTGGTGGTTGTGTCCTGAGAACAGCGGGTCGGGCACAGAATAGGGAAACGGGCATTTTTAACGCCCGATTGATAAACGCAAAAAAGAGGAGAAGGAAAACTTTTTCTTTTCGTGACTCTGCTTCTTTGGATTCATCGTGTCGTGCAGCAAAGTAGGCATTTGCCGACTACCACGATGAATCGATCGTGTGGACTGTTGGAACAGTGACTATCTTTGCAGCCATCCAAAGACGTTCGAATAAAATGAGCAGCGGGATTCGCGCAGCCGCTGTAGATATAATAGTTTTTGAAATAGTTGCACATTTTGATCCCATCGGTGTCGATGGGGATAAGGCTGGGATAACAATGAGCGACAGCCGTGATATGTGGTAGTCAAGTGGGTATAGATATTCTTAATAGACTGAAAGAGATGCGACAAGCGAGTCACAATATGGGAGAGTAATGATTTTATGAGTTGTGGCGACTGTAAAGGCAGGAAATGGCCGGGAGCTGCGAAGGATGAGATGAGGAGTGCCGAAGATGCCAACAAGGTGGGAAGACGAGGAAAGAAAAAGGAAGGGACTGGGGACACTGTATGTCGTCAATCGCAAACTACTTCCGAGACGAAATTTACTCCATAATTCCACACAGCTTGTTGGTAAGAGAGCAGTATCTACAGTAATTCTGCAGTAGCTTTTTCTTCCCCCCCACCCACCACCAATCCCTGTCCTCCCACCCCCCTTAACAACCTAGTCTCTAAGCGGGTCCTGTATGAAGAAAAAAAATTATAATATAAAAAATGATTAAATTCAATTAAATAAAAAACAGATTAATGTCTTCTGATTTGTAGATGACCGGTTAGAAATATGCCCGAGGACACAAAGCGGAGATAGTTCCAAAATTTCAGGGATCAGCCCCTTCCTTGCCCCCTACCATGCTCAGTGGTCCCCTTCTGACGACCTGACCCCATCACTGCGGCATATTGTTGATCGGGTAGATGGGAGATCGACATCGGTTCCTCGCAGCCGTTGATGCTTCTTCCACTCACACGTGGCGCTAGTCAGGATGCTTATGCAGGAAACACGACATTGTCGGGAGACGGTCACCTTGAGGAGTACGTTCGTCTTCCCCTGCTCGCCATTACAAAAGGACGTCAGGCGAGCATGGGATGATCGTCAGGTTCGTCCTGTGACAATTAATTGTAACAATGGCCACCGGGTTTGGGCAACCTGGCTGGGGACACGATGCGTTGGGCACTCGGGGCAAGTGATAGGCTGCAACCAAGCATGGCCACCAAAGACAGCGAGAGAACAAAAAGAAAAGTCAAATAAATAGTATTATTATGGAGCTTCGACCTCAGCCTCTGTCCCACCCTTGAAACCCCTTCCGAAGGTGCTATCCGATGGTTGGCCCCATTATTATTGTGATGGCATCATTGAGACATGGAGCAGCCCTCAGGCCAAAGAATTGTAGATGAAGAATATTAAGGGTGGACGCAGAAAGAAAAGCACTACGTGTTCGCTTCGAGTCGTGGACCCCGAAACAAGCCATTCAAAGGTACCAAACGGTACGCAAAGGATCTTGGCACGGGGAAGAGTGTAGACTACACTTTTGAGCAACAAATCAGGGTCGTTCAGGGTAGTAGCGTCGACGGGCGCCGACTAAATTCAGTCTGCGATCTCTGTGTATGGCAAAGTCTTGTCTGTGCCGCGTCTGCGACGCCGCGAATCAAAACAAGGTTTGCCAGGTTTGAACTTTGCTCGGCACTCTCCAGTCTCCAGATCGGAACAAAAAGGCTCCAATTATTGATCCACTGGTGGCTCAGCCTTGACTTGCTGATGATGCTGTTAGAATTTTTGGCCTTCTCCATCCTTGACGGATTGGTCACCTGGCCGTTTCGTCGTGGAAGATCCACTGCGTGACGAAATGACCCCGGCAATCAAAAGGGTTCCGGTGTTCTTTCGGAAGAGACCCATTAACCATTGGGGTTGCGTCGCGGAGGTTGGAGCCGAAGTGGATGCTCGATAGACCAAGGGGGATCTTCACCCGAGTCACATCATGCGCAACGAAACACACGCAGAGCATCATGATGGGGCGTCGAAGGTTCAGACAAACGAGCAACACGAGATGGTGCGACGTAAGTAACGTTTGGAAGGATGGACTGCACATGCCGATGGTTTTTTTTTAGAAAAAGAAAAAGAAGAAAAACTTGCTGGAGATACCTCGGAGTCCACGAGCAGGTGGTCCCATTGTCTTGTCTTGAGTGGTGCCGCGGGCTATTTAGTTCCAATCGCGCACACCAGACCACGCGAGACAGGGCGGCGCGGTTCTAGTCCTAAGCCCCAAGTTTATCGGATTGTGGATCTCGTAGAAAAGGTGGTCTCCTGTGGAGCTTGCCGGTGACTCCGCTTCGGTACAGTCTCAGGACACACGTTTTCGAGCAAGGGCAGATCGTACCGAGGCAGTGAGGGGCCGGAATAGTTGATACCGGCCCTGCATCCTCAGCTCAGGGTTCGGCGTGATGCTGGTTATTCATTGTAACACGTACTCGGTCCAATCGTTGGATGGTGGTTGCGGGCCGAGCTCGGAGCCGAATCACGTGGTACAGCCCCTGGAGAAACACTAGGCCAAAATGGGAACAAAGACGGAAAAAGCAGCCGCTGGGACCCCGTGACCAAGAACCCCGTGACCAGACCATTTGCCCCCTCGCAGCAGCCATTGAAGGTCGGTTTCTTGATGACTGTCAGACACCCTGGCTTGGTCCGCACGCTCGTTTCACATCACTACGACCTCAGTTTGGGGGAGAAAGGATATCAGCCTGGGCAGTTTGAGCCTCTCTCCATCGTCACTCGCTCTCTCCACTGTTCCACCCTCCGTCGTTGTGGAGACAGCCGTCCGCCCATTACTCTGTGACCGCCAACCGCAAAAGGAAAATTCACTGTTTGTTGTCGCACCGCTCGAACGACATCACCACCAGGCGTCATGGGATTCGGTGATTTCGATACGATATGCGAGAAGGTGCCGCTACCTTTGTGCTCCCTCGTGGGCCCGGCCTCATCGATCTCCGGGGCCACCGGCATCATCTCGAACTGCTATGCGCGAAACATCGAGGTCGCGAATACAATCATCTTCGAGGGTGCCGCCTCGTTTATGCACATTATTGCGCTTGCCATGACCGTGATCATGATCCTGCATATCAGATCTAAGTTCACTGCTGTCGGTTCGTCTCACACTGTGGCTTGCTAAGGATATAAAGTCATATGGCGCTAACACTTTTCAATACTTGTAGGTCGCAAGGAGATCATTACGTTCTTCTATATCTTCCTAGCACTAACGATCTGCTCACTCATCATCGATGCGGGTGTCGTCCCTCCAAGAAGTGGGCCGTTTCCATATTTCGTGGCGGTCCAAAGTGGGTTGATATCGGCTCTGTGTGCCTGTCTGCTGGTGAACGGCTTCGTGGGCTTCCAGCTGTATGAGGATGGCACGGCACTTTCGGTGTGGCTAATTCGGGTCACTTCGGTGGTGATGTTTGCTATGACATTTGTGATCTCCCTGCTGACCTTCAAATCATGGGGTGGACTGGGGCCCGAGAACACCGTTGGTTTGTTTGTGGTGCTCTATCTTCTCAACGCCATCGCAGTTGCAGTCTACATTGTCATGCAACTTCTGCTAGTTGTGAATACCCTAGATGACCGCTGGCCTCTTGGTCACATCTGCTTCGGTGTTCTGGTCTTCATTATTGGGCAGGTGCTTCTCTATGCATTCAGCGACACTGTCTGCAACAATGTGCAGCATTACCTCGATGGTCTTTTCTTTGCTACCTTCTGTAACTTACTCGCAGTTATGATGGTTTACAAGGTACGTCAATGTGTCTTTGGTATCACTCCATTCAAATTTACTAACAAACTCTAGTTCTGGGACTCGATCACCAAGGAAGACCTGGAATTCTCTGTTGGGGTAAAACCCAACACCTGGGAGGTCAAAGAGCTGCTACCGGAGGAGGACCGCCGCCAGACCGTCTACCATGACAATAATTCCGAATATGCGGGCAGTGTGTACCACAGCCGACAGTCAACTTACGGCCATCACAATTACTAGCCATTTCGCGTTTGGAATATGTATATGTGACCATTGATATGACGATATTTTGTTTTCTTTGTTACATTCGGCTTCAACCTTTAGGTCTTGGCGCTGCATCAGATAGGCTTCTTTGCATGTGAGACGGCATGGTATGACAATCTCGCCATTCGAGACCGTAATTTCTCATATACCGAATGATCTAAAGGAGAAACGGAAACAAATCCCGATCTTGCTGTCGATCTTTGTTTGGGCCTTTCCATTATTAATAGTGTCAGGATTGAATTCTACAGTGTATGTATCTTATTCAATTGGACTTAAGCTCCGCATTCGATTCGGTTCATCATTATTCCAATACTACCTTGACGGTGATCAGGGGCCAATGCAGTTTCAAGTTCGACTTTGCCCATGTCGTCTTTGGCAAGTTCATTCACAGTAATTAACTCGGCCGAGTTTCCTCTGAATCCTGTTCGGCGGATGCGCCGCCACACGAGCTGCAGTCATCCAACAAAGTGAGACATCACCAAGGAGAGGATCGGGTTTGAATGTTCCTTTCAGTGGGCGCAAATAGTCCCGAGCCTTAGCGCTATCTTGCATATTGACATAGCGGAAGGATCGGATTCGCAAGGGACGAGAGATCGACACAACCAGAGGCTGAGACAAGTGCGAAGATCGACGCTGCCATGGTCCACCTTCATCTTGGTGACGTGCCAGTAGGTTTGACTTCCGGACCAGACTGCCCTGATAGGAAGGGGGCCATGCAACGGGTGAATCTGCATCATGGGGATTGGAGTTGGCAGAACGCCCCGCCATCAAGGTTTTCTCTTGACGCCCAGCGCGTAACTCTCTTTTCGTCTCGTATCGAGTATCCTCTGGCTGTCATAGGTAGTGTGGGCATTGCGGCACCCGCGGACGAAAGTTTAACAAGGCGAGACTGCCGATCAGGGGTGGCGGCGTGGAGAAGAACCTTCCAATCTTTCCTCCGCGACGTTTTCAACGCTAAAAGTTACAAATGTGGAGATGGTAGAAAACTTTGCAATCGCTTTACATGTCGTAATGGGCGTAAAGTTTCGATTTACTCAATGAGCACAATGTCGCTGTCCGTGGATTCATCGCCCGCAGAATTCTGACCAGTACCTCGATCCTCGTTGACTGGCTCAGCCCCGGAGCACCGCCAGCCCCGATCAGTCATCTCGATGATGAGCCTGCCGGCCTCTCTAACCAGTGCCATGTAGGCAGGGTTCTCTCGGGGCAGGAACATGCTAACATGCGCGTTGACCTCGTCAGAGGCCCGATTGTTGGTAGCTTTGTACCAGTACAATCCGGGTTGGCGGGTAAGTTCATTTTGATCACCACTTTCAACGTTCTCGGGGAGTGTGCAAAAGGTCCTGTGATTAGATCGAATGATTTTCTGACTGAAGGATGACTTCGCTGTCTCTGTATTCTGCACGAGGGATGAGGCACCGTCTCCGAGACAGGTAAAGAAATTCACGCATCGAATGCTGCGATCTTTCTCCACGTCAGACAACTTCTCGAGGCGCTGCCGCAGATCGGATGACCGCGCCAAACAACCAACGAATTCGAGATGCGACGAGACCCAATTCACACCCGCGGACAAATTCTGTCGTTGAGAGTACAAAGCAGCCGCACCACCAGCGGCAACGGCACCAGCCGCACCAGCATACATGGCGTATCGTCCCCACCGTTGCCAGGAGGGGGTCGCGGCAGCATCAGTGGAAGGAAGGGGCTTTGCGGCATCAGCTGCAGGAGCCGCGGCTGCAGAAGCGGACACCCCAGAAGATGCAGTCTTCTTCCCATATCCGAAGATTCCTGCAACTTCGTTGAACGTATTATATGCTGTTGTTGCGTTGCGATAATGCCCCTCGGCTCCATACGACACCACCCCTGGAGCAATACCTAAGAATGGAGTGTCGAAGGCGAGCACTCCTTGTATATAGGGAAACATGAAGGTTTCAGGCTCGATTATGGGCTCCTCTGCGGATTGAGTTGTCTCGTCGGTTTTTAAGCGAATGGGTTGCTCGTTGGCCAGGAGTAGCAACGTTTCGGCTGCAAGGATACCACCCATGGAGTGTCCAAGGAGAAAAACGTGTACAGAAGGGTCCACTGTGGGAGACGGGGTCTCGTTCGCGACCTCCAGGTCAATCACAGTATTCTGCAGCCTATAGGAAATGTGAGATAAGGTAAATCATTTCGGCGCTACTGAAGTGTACCGACCATTCTCTGAAACCTGCAGCACATTCCTTCAGGTCGCCTTTCGTATCATACTTTGGGTAGATAGCGACTTCGATATTAAGAGCAGGGAGATTTGCAGCCAGAAGAGCACGAATGTCCCCGGGAAACTTGGCGAATGTATCATCATCGCCCTAATAATCCATTAGAATATTGCTTTCAAAAATCCCTATGTTGGGAGGGTCATCGGAGCGAATGTGACTTCATGGCAGGTCATACCTTGAAGCCGTGGATGAAGACGAACAGGAGCGTCTTGCGCTTCTTCGGAGAGTCACGGCCGACCATGATTAATCATGAAGCCGGTGCAACGCACGGCTGCCTCAGGCTCTGGGCAGTGAACTATTGCGCTCCTAATATGAGTCAACGAGAAGGTGAGCAGTTCGGAATGTGAACCTTGGAGAAGTGGGGGCTCCTAGGAAGTTGATCTGGTCCAATCTCCAGAAGCTGGAGCTTGAGTGGTGCTTATCGACCACAACGTCATATCTGCACGTGATCTGGGGCATCAAAGTGCTTAGTAATAACAAAGATGGTTGAGGAAGAGGAGACTAAGATACTGAGTGAGTTAGCGTAGAGCCGATATAATTGTCTGTATGTATAGATTCATTGTAGTGAGTAGCTTTTATAGAAATGTTTCTACATTTCTTCAGCTGTAGTTAGAATGAGTAGTCATCCGGAGGTAGAACTAATCGGAAGCCTGTATTTGCGGCTGGAAAAAGGACATCTGCAGCAACGATTTGAAGAGCGCGAACCGAGAGATTGGTCGGTGAGAGTGATAAGGGTGCCGAAATATTCTACTACCCAAAGTGATTTGCTTGTTTAATTCAAGCGACAAGCTATATTTGTGAGGCTATTTGTCTCTGATGAGCAATCTACAGTAGAGACAATTTAGGGTTATGAAATGTCGCTTTTCGTTATCTGTCAACAACCGTGCCCTTTTCATTTGCCCTTTGTACCAATAAATGCATTTTTTTTTTGTCTGTCTACAGATATCTATTGCTTTGTCATATAGTTGAGCTCAACCCTAAAACAAATGATTTCACGCATCCGACTGCAGCATCCCCTGCAAGCTCGATGGTGGTAGCTATAATCAAATGCGGACAAAATTCTGACTAGATGAATTCCAGTAACAAGTACTACTAAAATATGGAGTATCTTATTTGAAGATCCAAAAATATCGAACCTCCCGGGGCTCAATGATTCTGGAATTCTCAGCTATGCCAATCATTAGCGCACTTTCTGACATTATCGACCCTGTAAACCAAAAACGCACAGAATAGAAAATGCCTCTATCATAAGGAGCAGTCACTCCGCAATGTAATATGGCATTTCGGATTGTTTGTTCATTTGCGAGAGCCCGAAAACGATGATACCGTGAATAAGAGGTGCGAATCCTAACATCACGGTGCCAACGAAAGGACTGCCAGCCTAGTATAAGGATCTAAGGAAAAGGCGAATTTAGCCCAAGGTCAGCCAGTCACATAGTACTCCCTATACATATCATAGCCCAGTATATCCGTTTTGAAGTTGGATCGAAGTAGAAAGCAATATCAATAGCAGACACGAAGTCACCAAGTGTCAGAATAATAATTTCGACAAAATAAAACCGAAGCTACAAGTCAGAAACCACGCTAAAATGATCCATGACAGTATGGTAGGTAGCCGATAGCTCAAGGCACATGACCACGGTAAGAAAGAAGATTGCGAAAATAAAATAATCAATAACGGATGCCGCGGGGTATTTGGCCCTGAAAATTGACCCATCAAGCCTCCTGCCATGAAGAAAAAAATTGCCGAGATCAGATGAGAATAAACGTTGACTGATTCATTATACAAA
The DNA here is from genome assembly GCA_027569595.1 of Penicillium sp. G339. Taxonomy (NCBI): domain Eukaryota; kingdom Fungi; phylum Ascomycota; class Eurotiomycetes; order Eurotiales; family Aspergillaceae; genus Penicillium; species Penicillium sp. G339. The sequence continues at coordinate 1,354 of JAPDFJ010000047.1, read as the reverse complement.
AAAAGCTAGCTGGTGAAGCATCCTTTGGTAGAGCTCGATACTGGGCGGTAGTCATGTCGAATAAACTCATTATCTTGCTACCAGTCCAGTATCTCATCATATGACAAGAGTGTCGAAGGGTTACTATCTGACGAGTATTTCAGATATCTTATCAATTTTCCGGTCGGTGGAAGAGGAGATGGCTTCCGCTGGCGTGAAGCTGGATGCATAGTGACTTGTTATCGTCTCGGAGTAGACTGACAAGTGAACCTGTGCTCACGCTGAATAAATCCAAGATGAGAATAGATTTGGGGGACAGAAATTTGGGGGGCAACCATGGGGTTAGCTCCCTTGAAGAATTAGCGCATAGTGGTATAGTGGTATACACTAATTACCACATAAGCGACTACTATCTACAAGGCGCCTCGAGGGAAAAAGTAATGTACTGGGTCCGCGAATCTTTAGTCACTTTTTTCACAGGGCTGTTACATTTATGTTTTTTCAGGACCGTAACCAGTTTCAACACCCAAAAAGTCATTAAAACGGAAAAATCTTGTTGAATTGTTATTCTAGCATTAGAAAGACCTGTGTGAGGATTTGAGTGCATGTATTCCATCAGGATCGAGCTGGATGTCTTTAGAACATGGACCCCTAATTTAAGGTCATTAATAAGCATAGGCAAGATGGCCGAGTTGGTCCAAGGCGTCAGGTTAAGGTCAACCTTAACTCCAATTTCCTGATCTCCGCAAGGGGGCGTGGGTTCGAATCCCACTCTTGTCATTTTTTTCGTGTTTTCCTGCCCAGCCGAGGTTAATTTCTTTATTTCTTGAGATTATTAGTTGTTTATTGTGTTGCGGTGATTGTTTTGGGGGATTTTCTTTGTTTTTTTGGGAGATAATTGTTAGGCAACTTGAACCCACCCGAGTCTCATGCAACCTTCGAAATATGCAATTGCTGTTAGTATTATTCACAATCGACCCTACATATTGGGTTGTCGGGGTTTTCTCACTGCAGAATAGTGCCTGCATAGTAGTATAATATTCAAGTTGATTTTCCAAGGTTTATACATGCTATATATTACTCATAGGTCATTTGTTCTTAAGATATGGGTATTTTATAATTGGATTATTGTCTATTGGGCTCAAGTAGCTCTAACATGGAGTTTCGCTAGAATATATAATTGAAAAAAAAAAAAAAAAAAAAAAAAAAAAAAAAAAAAAAAAAAAAAAAAAAAAAAAAAAAAAAAAAAACAAAGTAAATAAAAAAAAAAAAAAAATTTTTTTAAAAAAAATTAAAAAAAAGTACAAAACGGAAAGCAAAAAATAAAAAACAAGAAACCACAGTAAACCCCGCTATGTGGGGGACAAAAGGAAGG